>JAQHUG010000763.1:114730-129415 GCA_028555095.1 Dicrostonyx torquatus | reverse complement strand
GGCCCATTTAGTTATTTTTTAAGGTTTATTTTATTTTTAATTATATGGATGGGGGAGCAGGGCATTGGTGCACTTGAGCTGAGGAGTCTGAAGTCCTGAAGAGGGCATCAGATGCCCTGAGTTACAGATGGTTGTGAAACTTCTGACGTGGGTGCTGGGAAACAAAACTGGGTCTTCTGTAAGACATTGTCTGAACTGCAGAACTATCTCTTCAGCCTCCTCCCCATTGTTTTGTAAAGAGATATCAATATTTTTGCAATGTTGAGACAGGGTTTCTCCTTGTGGCCTTGGCTGTCCTTGTACTCACTTTGAAGACCAAGCTGGCTTTGAACTCATAGGTCCCCCTGTCTTTGCCTCCCAATTGCTGGGATTAAAAGCACACAACACCACCTACCGACCAAGATAAGAAACATTTATATAACTGTCCCAAAGTTATATGTTGGCAAATAGTTCATAAATAAAAAGGAAACAAGCCGGCGGTCATGGTGCACATTTTTAATCCCAACACTTGCGAGGCAGAGGCTGGTGGATCTCCAAGTTCAAGGCCCACCTGATCTACAGAGTGAGTTCCAGGATAGCCAGGACTAGAAAGACAAACCCTGCCTTAAAAAAATAAAACAGTTAAAAACAAAAAACAAAAGAAAGAACATAAAAATAGGGAACAAAGAAGAGAAAAAGAAACACTTTACTGCTTGAAGTTTATCATATCCAGGTGACACATTTGGGTCCAAGGCTACAGCTGGTGACCTGCAGATCCTGCTGGACTCTAAAAGTCACTAGACATATACTTACTGGGCTGTTTTGTAAGACTTGGGATCCTTTTATGGGTTCTGAGGATGCTGTATTCAAGAGGTGGAAGCTTGGGGAACACTGAGAAAAGAGTAGAAAGGTTAAGAGTCAGAGGTTGGAGAGGACTAGATGGAGCGGGTTTGTGGACTTGACAGGACCAGTGTACTCCTGAGCTCACAGCAGCTGTAGTTGCCTGCCCAAGATCAAGTCGGTCAACATTCCAGTGCTGTGGGGGAGGGGCTCACAAGCCTCCACCCCAAATGGAAGCAAATGGATAGGGAGAGCCAGTTATCTTCAAGGGTGTTTGCAGTCCCTGATAGGTTGGTATGTTCACTGTAGGTAGGTGCACCACTGCATGGTCAGCACAGATTAGACTGAGTGGATTATTACAGTTACAGGGAGAAAAATACATGAAGAGGGTTAGGGCAAGTAGGAAGTATATGGGTCTGGAAGAAGATGGGGGAGGGAATGAATATAATGAAACACATTGCATGCATATATGAAATTTTCAAAGAACAAAAAACATTAATTAAAAGCATATGAAAAAGGAACCGAGTATGGTTGTGTGTGCCTTTAATCCCAACACTGGGAAGGAAGATGTAGGCAGATCTCTGCGTTCAAGGCCTGCCTGGACTACATAGAGAAGTCTAGGCCAGCCTAGAACATAGTGAGCCGCCATCTTAAAATACCAAGAAGATGGACTTATGCTGTCAATCATATCTCAACATCTAATTTAACATGCATCTAATTTACATGCACATCTAATTTGCATGTGTGTAATTGCAAACTGGTGAAGTCTATCTATGTAAACTGAAAGAGGCACGAGATGAAAGTGTGGAACTTTAGATTTGGGGTAATCTAAACCCTTGCAGTGACGCAGGAGATGGTAAGATATACAGAATGATGGAGAGTTGGGCAAAAGACATTTATAAACAGTAAGGGTAACCTGGAGAGTGAAAGTCAGCAAGAGCGCTGCAACAGAGAACCAGCATTGGAAACAACCAGCATTGTAGGACCTAGTAAGCCCTGCGGAAGAGTTCATCATTGTTCTTCCCTTTTCACTAAGATATAAATGGATAGTGCTGTCGGGAGGCAGAAAGCGCATCTTGTAGAAGTTTGCCAGCCTTCCCTTTGGACCTATGGGAGGTAGAAACACAACATGTGCCTATGGGAAGAGACAGCAAGTCCTGACTATTCAGCCATAAGGAAAAGGCTTTTAGTACAACCACCCTGCTTCATCCGCCAGGGTCCTTTAAGGCTGCCTTCCCTAGTGCTGCTGCAGAAATGAAGAAGACCATTCAACAGCTTAAAAAAGGTAAACCAGCCTCCAGCTCCGCCCCCTGCAAACACAATACTCCACACACAAGACATTTGTACACTTTGAATCCTGCCTAAACCCTGCGACCAGTGGATTTCCTATCCCAGGACAGATCATGTGACAATTGATCCGCCTTTGGCCCTGAGTTCAAAGGCTTCCTCTCTAGTTGGTGCTTTGCTATCTGGGCCTACTAATTAGGTGCTGATTCTCCCACTTCCAAGGGTAATTAATACTTCAAGGTTGATTCCTCCTCAAGGCTCCTGTGCCCACCCCACCACCCATTTCACTTTTCCTAGTTAGTTGTAGGCTTTCAACTTGACACACTTGGCCTTGCTCCACCCTCCTGATGAAGTGCTGTGAACCCGGTCCTGCCCTTTAGGAACCCTCCTAACCCTAACCGTCTGTTCTGCCCTCCAAGTGCTGCTTGGAGCCTAGGCTTGTTCTCCAGAGGTGAGGGCTTCAAGTCCTGACGATTCCACCTTAGGGCCATAGGCCTGCCTCTCTAGGTAGGTGTCTCTGTCCACTATCTGGGTCCTAATGCCTCCTTTCTCTCCACAGTTCAGGACTGCATCCCTCCTTGTGGTAAGGATTTAGTCCCAAACTTAAAAAAAATGGGGAAGCTGGGGTGGAAACGTGGAACCTAAGATGAAGACCGTGAGTGGGCCATAGATCCAAAGGAAGTCAATAAGAAAGTGCATAAACTTCATAGCAAGAGATCCTGTTGGTGAAGGCCTGCCATCCTAGCTACTCCAGAGGCCAAGGCAGGAAGATCACACATCCAAGGCCAGCCTGGGTTATGGCAACATAAAGTTCTAGGCCACGTCGGGCAACCTAGGGTGACCCTGTCTCAAAACAAAATCTAAAAAGAATTCTGAAGATACGGCTCAGCACAGGAACACTTGTCTAGAATCTCCTGGTTGGGGGCTGAGGGTATGCCTTGGTGGAAGAGAGTTTGACTAGTGTTCAAAAACACCCCTAGGTTCCATTCCCAGTGGCTACAGCACACAAAACATAAGTGTAATGTAGAAAATTGGCTTAAACCAGGAGGTGGGGGCCAACTAAGCAGGGTTATCTAAACAGTGCAGAAAATGCGGGGTCTATCTTTCACCTCGCCAGTAGAACCCTGGGAGTCCCCATAGGTTCCACAAGGTCCGGGGAATGTATCTGGAGACACTCCTGGTCTCGGCTCACAGGCGTCCAGGAGGTCACTAGGCGTTTCTACTGCTGGGGCTGCTTTTCCACAGTCTGCGACCTCCCTCTAGACTGTCCAGGTGAGGCGGCGGTGCAGTCACGCCAGGGAAGGGGTGGGGCTTGTGCAGGCCTGTCAGAATCACCTTTCCTCTCTCCAGTTCAGGACGTGACGGTGAAGCGAGGGGATCAGGCTTTGTTTTCTTGTATCGTGGGCTTCCAGTTGCCTGAATCAGAACTCACTTACTCATGGAAATTCGCGGGAGGAGGTGTGAGTCGGGACAGGGCTTGCTGGAGGGCTTAAGGGTTCAGTTCTACTCCGGGGAAAGGAGGCTAAATTCAGGGTATGGGGCCATAGGAGTTGGGTTTAATGCGAGAGGGCTGTCGGAGACCTAGGGAAAGACTGAGGTTAAATATATGGAAGACCAGTGCTTGGATGTGCTTTATGAGTCAGACTTTAAGAATGCTGGGAAGGGTTACCCATGGCCGCGAGCTGAGTCAGGGCTTGGGGAGGGGGCGTGCACTGGGCGGGGATTGCCCGTTCTGGCTGAGTCTGGGTGCTTTTGAGCTCCTCAGTCCCGCCATCTCGCAGCTCCGGACGCAGGACGTGTCCTACTTCCGTGATGTGCCAGGGTCCCACGGGTACCTGGCGCGGATCCGGCCAGTGCAACCCAGGCACCGCGGGACTTTCTCCTGCGTGATCCTCCACGACCAACGCCCCCTGGCGCGGCTCTACTTCTATCTGAACGGTGCAGGCGGGGCAAGGATGTGAGGAGAGGTGGGGCCAAGGGCGGGGTTCCGCCCTCTAACGTGCGCGCTCTGGCAGTGACAGGCCCTCCTCCGCCTGGGGAGACTGAGCTCCAGGTCACGTTCCGGGAAGTGATGCATTGGACGCCGCGGGAGGCGGAAATGACCGAGCCCTGGAGGCCCAGCCTGATGGAACTGCTTGCCAAGCCCCAGGCTCTGACGCTTGGCAACCTGTTCCTACTCGCGGCTACTGCTGCACTCATGTCTGCTAGTGTCACTGTGCTAGTGTGGTGAGTGCCGGCTTCCACCCTCCCGTCCCGCAGCTCCCCTTGTCCATGCCGCAGGCCTCCGACCCGGGAGTCCAGACCCCAGCCTCCTCCCTGAGCCCAGCTCAGGTCTTCTCACACTAAGGGTATATAGGCTCTAGACTACCTTCCTCAGACTCAAGGGTTCTAGCCTCCAATTCTCCTTCAGACCTTGGAGTCTAGCCCCCAACCTCTAAGACCTAGGAAACCTAATCTTTTTTCTCAGAGCCAGAAGTCCAGGTCCTAGCCCTCCTTGCACAGGCTGAGAAATCCAGATTCTATCCTTATAGGTCATAAACTAACATAGTCCCAACACCAGGGCTCCTTGTAGTCTCAGGTCCAGGCTCTCCTTGCACTTTGAAATCCTAATGTGTTTCTGTCACTGGGCCCTCCTTCAGCGCACACACTCTTATTTTCCCAGGGTGTTTTTTCGATGGTACTTAAGTGGCAGCTAACGAGGATATCTGCCCTGATCTGACATTCATCCCTGAAATAAAGAATGTATTTCAGTTCTGGATTCTCTTGTTTGTTTTCTGGTTTTCGTTGTTGGTTTTGAGGGGTGGCTTGTTTGTTTGACGAGGTCACTGCTCACCCTAGGAGGACAAAGTACTCCCCCCACCCCAATGCTTCAGTGTATAAGACCCATGGTGACAGGACATAGGCTATCAGTTTGGGAGTCCCTTTGTTGAGGTCTTTGAGCACCAACTCAGACCCTTCTGTTCTCTAGCAGATTCCTTGACATTTCCATCCTATAGACAATACCCTTAGAGTACTATATGGTACCCCTCCCCACCAAAATCCTCTCTTCCCCCAAGGCTTTCACCCTTCCAGAAGTAGTACCTATAGGCTTCTAGCAGTTCAGTGCAAAAACCATTGGGTTATACGCTTAACCTCTTACTAGAGGATTCTAGACTGGAGCTCTACTCCTGAGCCATACCTCAGCCAGTCATTCTAGACTGGAGCTCTACTCTTGAGCCATACCTCAGCCTATTTTAGATAGGGCGCTGCCACTAAGTCACACCTCCAGCCCCTTACTTTGGATTCTAGAAAGGTGAGCTACATGCCTAGGCTGGTTTCTTTCTACGTGTGAGCGGGGTGGGGGCACATTTGTGTACATATATGTGCATGTGAAGGCCAGAAGTCAACCTCAAGTGTCATTCCTCAGGCACGAACCACTGTGTTTTGGTGACAGAGTTTCTCAATGGTTAAGACTTGCCTGAGTAGGATAGCTGACCGGCAGGCCCCAAGGGTCAATGTTTCCACCACCTTACCAGCCCTAGAGTTACAACTGCAGGCTTTTTACATCCGGGTTCTCAGAATGGACTCAGATCCCAGTCTAGTTAAGTGTGTCACAGAGGGCTACTTCTCTGCCCTAAACTCATCAATGGCTTCTGTTGTCACTGAAATCAAATCTAATTCCTTGTTAAACTTCCAAAGGTCCACACATTCTGGCCCTTGTTGGTCTTCCTAATTGTGTCTCCCACGCAAGGAAGAGAGCTTTGCATCCTACCCTGCAGTTCTCTTTTCTCCCTATGGTGTCCTTGATGATTCTCGGCCTCTCCATGTTTCCTATTTACAATAATGTGTTTTTTCTCTCCTTCTCTCCTCATACGCTCCTTTTGTCCCTTGCTGCTACCTCCCTGCTCATTTTCACCTTTACGTCAGCTCAGTAAATGCTCGTGACAACCATCTGAAACTTGTTTTATTGTATAGCTTTTATCTCCTCTCATGTCTTCCTTGTTACTTTTCAGCTCGGGTGGCTTCTGCTTTGGTCCCCTGAATTTGAGAGTTCTGTTCCATGTCTGGACCTTTACTGCTCTTCCTCCATCTTGAATGACTTCCCGCCCGTTGCACAGACACCAGCCCACAATTGACCTTCTCTGACTAGTTCCTGTTCCATATGTAGTCTGTGCTATTTCATGTCGTCCCTCCTCCCACCTCTGCCCCCATGTTCCATGTAGGCATAACTGACAGCTAGTTTTTATTAATTTATTTGTATTTTATGCACATTAATGTTTTGCCTGCATACATGTCTTTGTAAAAGTATCGGATCCCCTGGAACAGGAGTTATAGACAGTTGCTGCCATATGGGTGCTGGGAATTGAACTCTGGTCCTCAGGAAGAACAGCCAGTGCTCTTTACCCCAAAGCTATCTTACCAGCCAAGATGGCTAGGTTTTTTAGGAAGTCTCTTGTAGCCAAGGATCACCTAAAACTCAGATAACCTTGAACTTTTGATCCTCCTGCCTCTGCTTCCCAAGTGCTGGTAAATGTGCACTGCTGGTCCCAGTTTTATGCAGTGCTGGCAGCAGAATGGCATGCTTTGTGCCTGTTAGGTATATGCTATGCCAACCAGCTATGTACTCCTAGCCCTAGACATGATGAATGATTAAGCACTCTCCTGCACTCTTTTGCTTTCCCATGATGATAGCAAAGGTTGAGTCTTCTCATCTTCTAAACATAGCTTAGTCTTGCCCTATCTCACTAGTGTCCTTACTTCCACCAACCCTTTCTTCTTTCTTTCATTTTTTTCAATGTGCTCTGTGTACATGTGTGTGGGTACATGGTACATGTGGAGGACTGTGATTGGCATCAGGGGTCTTCCTCAATTGATATCCACTTTTATAATTGGGGACAAGGTCTCTCACTGGATTTGGAGCTTGTGGATTAGGCCTAGACAGGCCTGCCAGTATGTCTCAGGCATACTGCTGGCTCTACCTCCCCAGAGCTGGGATTACATGTGCCAGTATTCCTAGTTGGTGGGTTTTCTGTGCTCAGGTCCTCCTGCTTGCACGCTAAGCGCTGAGTGAGCCATTTCCCAAACCCCTGTATTGCTTACATCCTGGACAGTAAATAAGAAATTAAGACACATAATATTTGTGAGGGAAAAATAAGGGAGAGTTTTGGAACATTGTGTGAGGAACAGTGGCAGTTGGCTCTGAAGACAGTCTGACTGGGAAGCTGACGTTTGAGGAAGGAATGGAAAGTGTAAGCTGTGTACGTGTTTGAGAGCCCTGATGCAGCAGTTGCAGGGATGCAGGAGGGACTGAAGCAAAGTGTTATGGAATGAATACACTGTGAACTCAGTGTGGAAGGAAAGGGAAAGGCAGGTCAGGTTGTGCAGGGTATTTTCCCATTGCAAGATTTCATATTTTTCTCTACCTTAAGTCACCAACAGTTTCTGAATGTATTAGTGAATTTTCTATTGCTATGAGAAAGCAAGAACAAAAGCAACTTACAGAAGCAAGAGTTCATTTTAGCTTATGGTTCTAGAGGGATAGGCCATGAGGACAAGGGATATATAGCAGCAAGCATCTGAGAGAATGCATCTCAAAATGCAGAGAGAAAGCCAAGGGAGCCAAATGGAAGGGGGGTGAGGCTGTAAGTTCAGGAAGGCCATCCATAGCGACATGCATCGTCCAGCAAGACTCTACCCCCTAATTTCATAACCTCCTCCTCCCAAACAGCACAACAGGAGAATAAGGGAACCAACATGTGTGAACGAATGGGGGACATTTCTCATTTAGATCACCACACTGAGCCATGGAAGGTCATACACTACACAGCTACTATATCAGTTACTTCCCTGTTTCTGTAACCACAGTACCCAATAGAAACAAGAAAGGGATGCTTTATTTTGGCTCGTGGTTTTGAATCTCTTAGGTTTTGTCAGGGTTGAGGAGATCCATACAAGGCAGTAGGAGTGTGTGACTACAGGTTTGTTGCCTGCTCACAAGGGAAGAGTTATAGGATCCAGAGACCTGGCTGATAAACCTTCATAGCCTGTCGCCAGTGACCTATTCTGGTGGAACACACACCTTATAAAAGGCTCCATAGTTTTCCCAGATGTTGAGATCTACTGGGAAACAAACAACTCAAGCCTGTGTGTTTCAAATTCAAGTCTCAGAGTTAGCACTTTGAATTGCTGCAGAAATTAAGTAAAAACCAAAGTTCTGGGACAAAGGGGAATGGGGAGTAATGTAAGAGTTATGTTTCTTTTTTTTTAAAGATTTATTTATTTATTATGTATACAGTATTCTGTCTGTATGTCTGCTTGCAGGCTAGAAGAGGGCCCCAATTCTCATTACAGATGGTTGTGAGCCACCATGTGGTTGCTGGGAATTGAACTCAGGACCTCTGGAAGAGCCGTCAGTGCTCTTAACCTCTGAACCATCTCTCCAGCCCAAAAGTTATGTTTCTTTTACTGTGATAAAGTACCATGACCAAAAGCAACATAAGGAAGAAGGCTATTTTAGCTTATAGTTGCAGACTTAACTGGCAGGTCCTTTATGGTAGGGAAAGCTCAGCAGTGGGCAGGGAAAGACATGAAAGGCAGGAACAGGAAGCTGGTTGGTCACAGTTTCATCCACACATAGGCAGTGAGACTAGTGAGGTAGAGTGAGACTAGAACCATTCAAAGCCTTCCCCTAGAGATATATACTTCCTCCAGCAAGGTTCTACCTGAGGATTCCTAACTTCCCCAGACAGCACCAACTGGGAATTACATGTTCACATACATGGGAACATAAACCATAACTCCATTCTATCCAGAAGGTGAACTCAACAGCATCTGCAGGCAGATGTGAATGCAGAGTCTAAGAGACAAGAAGACATCAAGGGAGAACAGCAGCGATCTCTGTTAATGGACCTGACCTAATTCTGTTCTCTCCAGAGCTGAAGCACCAGCTGCCTACACTCTGAATCGCTTGAAAGGGATAAGTCTTGGTGAATGCATCTGTAGCTAGAGGTAGCTAGAATTAGTGCAGTTCTTGCTGCAGGCCAACAGAAGTCACAGAGGTACATGGCTGGCATTTTTCCTTTTTTTTTTTTTTGGTCTGCATGTATGTGGTACAATAATGTGTGCCTGTGTGTGGAAGCTGGAGGTTGATGCTGGACATCTTCAATCACTCTCAACCCTGCTAATATTTTTGAGGCAGAGTTTCTGACTGAACTTGGAGGTCAGCCATGGAACTAGATAGGTGGGGTATCCCCACCTATCTCTACCAACCCAGACCTGGAATTGCAGACATACACTACTGCACCTGGGTTTCTGTGTAGGTTATGGGACAAAGACTGAGGTCTCTGGGCAACATGCACTTTACCAACGTAGACACCCTCCTAACCTTACTATTTTTTTCTTGACAGAGTCTCAATTTATAGCCAAAGCTGCCCGGGGACTCAGGATTTTCTTTCTTCCACATCCCAAAAGCTGGGAGAATCTGTGTGACCCCACACTCATTATCTAGCTAGTCTTAACTTTTTTGTTTGTTTTATTTTGGAGACAGGATCTCCCTGTCTAAGCTAGACTGTCCTGGATCTTGGCGTCTTCGTTTCTCAAGTGCTTGAATTATAGATGTATGCCACCATCCCTAACTCTTCTAGTAGTCTTTTAAATTTTTTTTTTTTTTTGAGACCGGGTTTCTCCGTAGCTGTGTGGCTTGTCCAGGAACTCGCCTTGTAGACCAGGCTGGTCTTGAACTCAGAGAGATTCACCTGCCTCTGCCTCCAGAGTGCTGGGATTAAAGGTGTGCGCATCTTGATCGGTGTGTTGGCTAGGAGCTCTATGTGAGCTTATCTACATCCCTTTCCTTTTGAATTGGTAGCTTACATGGTAAATGGGTTTGTGACTGAATCAGTGATCGAGGGAAAAGCTGTAGTGGTGACTCTGATCGGCAACATGGCTCTTGAATCTGTGGCCCAGGGAACTGAGATGATGCCGTTGTGTTTGCTGAGACAGGGAGATGGATTAAAAGGAGAAAAGTTTGGAGTTGGGGGTTAGAAGTAGGTTAACTATTAAGTGGAAACATCTTGCAGGCTATCTGATACACTAGTCTGGAATTTAGACAATATTTAGGAATTCTGCCTCTGGGTAGAGAGTGTAATTAGGGCACTTAGCACCATAATGCTGAGTACCTAGCAGGGCAATGTGTAGACACAGATGAGAAACATGGTTCTCTAATGGCTGGATGAAAAGGAACCCAAAACAAAGTTTCGAAACGTTTGCTTGTTTATACTGAGTGAGTATGAGTATTTTTTGGAGGGAGGGAGGGTGTGTGTCTCAGAAGTCCTCTGTCCCTCTCCATCTATTCCTTTGAGAACGAGTTTCTCTCTGAATCTGGAGCTTGTGTCTTCTTGGCTAGACTGAAAAAAAGAGAACCTTGAACTCCTGAGGCTACTGCCTCCACGGGCAGGGATTCCAAGTGCTAGGATCATGGGTGTGCACTAACATTCTTAGTTTCCCAGTGCTGGGTCAAACTCGGCTTCATGCGTGCTCAGAGTGGAAGCACTGTAGCAGATAAACGGTGTCCCAGCTTCAGAACCAGGAAAAAACAAACAACAAACTGAGGGAGGTTACTGAAGTATCCTGCTTTTTTTCTGACAGCCGCGTGAGGAAATCATTCCATGCCAGTCATGTACATGCCTTTAATCCCAGCACTTAGGAAGCTAAGGTAGAGCTCAAAGCTAGTGTGTGGTCTATATAGTGAGTTCCAGGCCAGCCAGAGCTTCATAGAGAGACAGAAACAAAAGAAAACAAATAAACCAAAAAGAACAAACTAAAAACCCAATATACTTCCTCACATATATACAAGGCACAGAGGGGTGAGAAACAGACTGACTGACTGCAGAAGCTGCCGCCTCAGTGGGAAGCTCATGGTTTTAGCAATGAAGATATCATTAATGAGCTTAATTTAATAGTTTTGTAGAATGGGGGAGAGGTGAGGAAGAAGTGCCTGCCGGTCATGTGATTGGCTTGGGTTCTTTAACAATGGGAGTCAACATTAGTCACTGGGAAAATGGAAATCAAAACCACAAAGAGAAACCAAACCACAGCCACAGAGATAGCTTGTAATTAGTGTTACATAAAAAGTTTGGCAAGGGGGTGGGGAGATCAAAAGCCTCACCACATTTACTAACAATGAGGTAAAATGGAGTAGTCTTTGTGGAAAAGTCTGCCATTTCCTCCCAGAATTCGGGTCTGGAAAACTGTCTTGGTGGGCAAAAGACTTGCACTGAGTCATGAGGACCCGAGTTGGATCCACAGAACCCATGTAAAACGGCCGTGTAAGAGACTGAGCCTCTGTAATCCCAGCTCTCCTATACAAGATGAGAGATGGAGCCAGGAGAATCCCAGAAAGCTTGTGTGTCCCAGGCTGGGAGATAAATAAATGATTTATTATATATTAATAATTGTATTAATATAATTAAAAATAATATTTAAAAGGAACTATAAGACCTCATAGTTTTTTCCCTAGGTATATACTTAAGAATTAGAATCATAGGTCTACACAAAAACCTGCTGAAGAACATCATAGTCCCAGGTTAGAGACAACCTAAATATCTGTCTGCTGATAATAGGATGGATAAAAATGGTTTGTGTCCTGTCATGGTATACTGCTTAACAATAAAAAGAAATGAATCAGAGATTCAATGGCTTGAGTGAGCTTTGAAAGTCTTATGCTAAATCAAACCATACAAGGTCACAGACTGCCAGCTTTCATTTATAGGACTATCTAGAACAGGTAAATTCACATATAGAAGATAAGTGACTGCCTTGAGTGTGTGTGTGAGAGAGGGGCAGTGGGATGAGGGGTGACCATCAAGGGGTATGGAGTCCCCTGGGGAGAGATGGAAATAAGTAGAGTTAGATTACAGCTATGGCTTCACAATGATCAAGTTCCTAAAATCGGAGTTTTTTCATGGAGTGTTGCTATCCACAGAAAAGGAAGTGACGTGGTAGTCTAGGAAGAAATTGAAGTTGAGAGAGTCTTAGGAGGTTTGCGAGACAAGATTTCATGTAGCCAGGGTGACATTGAAGTCCCTGTGTAGCAGAGCGTGATGTTCAGTTTTGATCGTTCACTTGACACATAGAATCACCTGGATGAGAGTGGCCTTTAAGGATGAGTGTGGGTGATGTTAGCTGGGTTAACTGAGATGGGATGACTCTCCCCAAATGCAGGCAGCATCATTGTATGAGCTGGGCCCTGGACTGCTTGAAAAGGAGATGGTGAGCAAAACAGCATGTGTGAATTAATCCATTGCTCTTGACTGTTTGTGATGTGAGGAGCTACTTCAAGCTCCTGCTGCTTTGACTTCCCTGTAATAATGGACAGTGGCTTGGAATTAGCCCAGTAAACCCTTTCTTCCTTGATGCTTTTACCAGGGTATTTTCTCACAGCCACAGGGAACAGAACTAATTGCGAATGAGCATGAACTTCTGACGTGATATGGATTATGGTGTGCCTCACCTCTTCTGTCTATTACTTGTATTTTCTTTCATTTTTATTTAAGATTCATTTTTATTTAAGATGTCTGGGCACTTTGCCTGCATGTGTGCTTGTGCACTACACAGAGGCCAGAAAAAGGTGTCAGATCCCTGGAATTGAAGTTACAGAGGTTGTGAGCCACCATGTGGATGCTGGAAATTGAACTCAGGTCCTTTGGAAGACCTGCTGAGCCATCTCCCCAACTCTAATATCTGTATTGTGTGACATCAGAATCTAGGTTCTCAGGAAGGAGAGTATCCTGTAGCGGTTCAAACATCCATCAACACTTATTGGGCCCCCCTAATTCCCAATGACAAGAAAAATGGGAAGAGGTGTTTGGAAGAAAATAAATAAAAAATTTATTATATCTTAATCACAGTACAAACACATTAAATAGAAACAGGAAGAATGCAGAGACCTTCTGGTCCTGGTCCTACAAACCCACACCCTGATCAATAAATTACCCCTCCCCCGAGACCCAGAAGTCTTGAGGTCCAATACAGTTCATTGGATGTATTCCAAGAATGCATTCCAAGAATCTTGGATGACACTCTCATTTCAAGAAGGGAAACTGAGGCCAGGGAGTCCCCATGGAATTCATGGCTCCTGAAGCTACCCTGCAGGACTCCTCTTGCCTCCCCCACAGCCCTCTGTGAGCATGTCCGTGGCCAGACTCACACCTGAACATGGTAGCCACCGCTGCGACGCCTGCAGAGCCTCCTCACAACCACCCAATAGAGCGTCAGCATTACCACCCAGTAGGCCACATAGGCTCCTGCCCCAGCAGCGAGGTGGTAGGCCTCGGCTGCCCGGGATGGGTTACTCCAGTCAGCCTGAGCTTCCTGGGCAACACTGCGGATCAGGCCTCCAAGCAGTAACAGAGCCCAGAGTGCCAGGGGTAGCACTGGAACATAGTTAGCAGCCAGCTTCTTCCTGCCTGAGGTGCCCCAGCCACTCTGATTCATGGTGACCAATGCCAGGAACTTGGCGGGCAGTAGGCCACACATGTAGAGTGGCGCATAGAGTGACAGCAGCACCATGCGCAGGCAGCCTCGCAGCCAGGCTGCAAAGGCCGCCTTAGCCAGCGCCACGCCCTGTACGCACAACAGCACCCAGAGCAGGGCCCAGGGACGCCCATCATAGAAGAGCCGCAGCACTGTGGCAGCCACGAAGAAAGGGAAGAGGCCGGAGACCACTGCTTCATACGTCATCCACGCATGGTGGCGGTGCCACCATAAGGCGTTGTATAGCCACTCGCGGAAATAAGACTTGGACCAGCGGGTCTGTTGGCTCAGCCAGCGCAGGAAGGAGGAGGGCGTCTCTGAGTAGCATCTGGAGCGCGAAGTGTACCTGAAGGGGACAGAGAAACAAGGGCGTGCATCAGTGTGGTTCTCCCTGGGGCCCGGGCAGGAGTTTTAAACTTTATGACCATTTTACATGTATGAACGGTTTGCTTGCATGTACATATGTGTGCTACATGTGTTCCTCGTGCCTGAGGAGGTTAGAAGAGGGCATCACAGCTGTTGGAACTGGAGCAACAGATGATTGTGATTTGCGATGTGGGTGCTTGGGAATCGAACCCAGGTCCTAAGCAAGAGCAGCCAGTGCTCTTAATTAACTAAGCCATCTGTCCAGTCCAAGGAGCAGAATTTTGAAGTGCTCACTTTCACTGCTATTGGGGCAAGTTTTTGTTTTGTTTTGTCTTTCTGTACTATTTGTTTTTTTTTTTTGTCATTGTGACAAAACAGCTGACAACAGGTAAGGATGGAAGGGTTTTATTACGGCTCATAGTTCAAAGATAAAGTTTGGCCTGGAAGGGAAAGCACGGAAGCAGGAATATGTAGCATCTGATCACATTGCATCCATGGACAGGAAGCAGAGAGGAAGGAATACTGGTGTGTGTGTGTGTGTATGTGCATTTGTGTGCATGTGTGTCGTGTATGCATGTGTGTGCATGGTGTGTGTGTATGCATGTGTGTCGTGTGTGTGTGTGTGCATGGTGTGTGTATGCATGTGTGTGCGGTGTGTGTGCATGCACATGTGTGTGCATGTGTAGTGTGTGCATGGTGTGTGTG
>JAQHUG010000763.1:99106-114125 GCA_028555095.1 Dicrostonyx torquatus | reverse complement strand
GTGTGTGTGTATGCGCATGTGTGTGTATGTGTAGTATGTGCATGGTGTGTGTGTATGCATGTGTGGTGTGTGTGTGTGCATGCATATGTGTGTGCATGTGTAGTGTGTGCATGGTGTGTGTGTGTATGCATGTGGTGTGTGTGTGTGTGTGTGTGTGTCTAAGAGTATGGATGCACAAGGAGGCCTGACGAGTGTCTCAGGTCCCCTGGAGATGGAGTTACAGGCGCTGTTAGCCACCAGATGTGGATGCTGGAATGGAAGAGGTCCTCTTAACCAATAAACCATCTCTCCAGCTTCCTCAGCATCCTTTCTATGGGCCTATATCACTGCTAATATTTACAGCAGCCAGGAATACATGGAGGTCGTATGCCAAGCAGTTTCTAGTAATTGCTTAATCAGTGTGAGCTACTGCTGTTTTTACTGTGACTAACACTGTTACTACAGACATGACGAATATTAGTCATTGACACTAACACCATCAGTGACATGACTAAGTGCTGACTAAATTGGCAAGTCCTGCCATGAAGAGTAAGGCAAGACTGGCCACTACCCAGGTTGGTGCCTGCATGAGAATTTCTCAAAAGAGCTGTTGGACCCCTTCCTGTGGTTGAGGCAGAAACCATGAATCTGTCCTTACATGCCTTAGTCATACCCATGCAGAGTAGATAGAATCCCAGTCAAGGAAAAGCCACAGGTGGCCATCAGCAGTTAGCTTATTAGGTGATGTCAAACTAGTCTCTCACCAAGGGCAGTACTTGACAGTGTCTCTCTTCGTTGTGTCATTTGGCACCCTCAATGTTCTGCTTGCTTCTGCCGTTGCTGTTTGTACCCAAAACATCTGCCTAGAGGATGCTTTCGCATGCTGGTCGTCTGCTCAAAGCCCTCCATGACTCATTTTAGTGAAGGTCCTACGAGCCTTTCATGAGGGGATCCCTGGTAGCCCCTTGTCATCTCTCCTGGTGCTCTTGGCTAAAATGAGATCATTGTTCCAACTCTGTTTCCTCCAGCTTGACACATTTCCTCTTGGAGGGAGGAGGGAAGACTTTAAAAAGTCAATGGAAATTCAAGGAATTAACAAGACCCAGGAGGCTTAAAATGTAACTAGATTAAGGAAAGCTCTCCTAAAAGAGGTGAACAACTGTGTGTGTGTGTGTGTGTGTGTGTGTGTGTGTGTGTGTGGTGTGTTGTGTGTTGTGTGTTGTGGGGGGCACTCTTCAGTAGAGCTGCCTGCTAGGTGTGCAGGGAGCTATACAGATGCAGCTACTGAGAGCAGTCAAAGCTGCCTCAGAATCATTCGTGCAAGTGTACACCCACCTAACTCACTGGTGTCAAGTTAGACTTGGGTAGATGCAGTGATATGCAAGTAAAGCCTTTGTGTCTGGCTTTGAGAGAAATGTTTCAGCAAAGCCTTTGCTACATTTGGGTTGATTAGTAGATGCTGTGAAATTGTTTTGAGACTGTTTCAGTCTCGAAAAAACATGTTTCAGGGGGCTGAAGAGATGGCTCAATGGTTAAAAGCACTGGTTGCTCTTTCAGAGGTCCTGAGTCCAATTCCCAGCAACCACATGGTGGTTCACAACCATCTGTAATCTGTAATGAGATCTGACGCTTTCTTCTGGCATGTGGGCATACATGGAGGCAGAATTTTGTATACATAATAAATAAATAAATAAATAAATAAATCTTTTTTTTTTTAATGTATGGAGCCATCGCACAGAAAATCTGATAACTATACAGACTATGTCGGCAGGAACCAACTGTTTTGATGTATGTGACCGTAAATAAATCTTTTTAAAAAAATAAAATGTTTCTCTGGAGAAGTTGCACTTGGTGCTAAGTGAGAGCTTGCAGCTACACTGGCCTTGGTCCTAAGACACTCCTGGTAGACTTGGAGTTCTTAATTTTAATAATCAAAAGGGATTGAGATTTGGGTTGTCTGCTCTCACGAGCAGCAAAAGCAAGTTAACTTTGGAAGTTGAAACCTTTACCAGTCCCTATTAACCTTGTCTACGTTTGAATAAAGTAACTGGAGTGAGATAGCTGGGGGTCAGTCGTTTCCAAGAAGGCTAAGCCCCTCTTCTGTTCCTTCAGAAGCTCCTTCAAAACATGAAGGCTTAGCACGTTGGTGAGTTTCTCTCTCTACTTTGGCATGTACAACCGACATCAAACAATAGGGTGAATTATTTTTCTTTCTTTTTAAAATTTATTTATTTTTGGTCTGTCATGTGTGCCCTGTCTGGGGCGACACATCTAGGCTAGTTTTAACAGTCAACTTGCCACAGGCTAGCATCACCTGAGGAGAAAGCCTCCACTGAGGAACTGGCTAGGTCAGGCTGGCCTGAAGGCATGTCTGTGGGAACTGTCTTGATTGCACCTGAATTTGGATAGCACTGTTTCACAGGGGAGGTACTAAATATTGTAAGTGTAGAGAAGGCTAGCTAACTACTAAGCAGAAGGCGGCAGCCTGCTAGGGTCCATTCATTTCTTTCTGCTTTTGATGGTGGATGTGATACACCTGGCTGCTTGAGTGCCTGCCTTGACTTTTCTGTCAGTGATGGACTGTGATCTGGAATTGTAAGCCAAATCAACAATCCCTCCCTTAAGTTGCTTTTGTTCAGGGATATTTGTGGCAGAAACAAAAGTTAAAATAGGACACCACTTCTTCCCCAGGAAGAGTCACACAATACACTCTATAGGTTGGCACACTTTGTAGATATATTGTCTCCTCAGTGTAAGGAAGAATTTTTGCCCCTTTTGCCTACTGCTGTACCCATAGGGCATCCAACTTATTGTCACTGAAAGACCTCCTGTATAGTAGTTAGTGGCGATCAGACACTCTTCTTCTCAATTTCCTCTTTTTTTGCTGTTTCTCCCACTGGTGTTAACCCAACCAATCTATTCATCTCATCCTTCTCACTTCCCTTCTGAGTGGCCCATGGGATAGCCCACTTACCCCAACTACCTTGTTCCTTCTATGTGAAATATGCTCACCCTCACCTTGTCTTGTTTGGTGGAGGTGAAAAGGGTTCACAAAACCCTTTACAGCCTTTATGGTACCTCCAATTCTCTTCTAATATCAAACTCTTTGAAGGCCATTGGCTGAATACGCATAGCTCCTCTAATTCTTATGAAATTGTCCTCTGTCTCTCTCACTCAGGGACACTCTTCACACACACAACCACCTGGTCCCTCCCCTCTACTTACTTGGTAGCGTAACCCATGCTGAGCATGCGATTGGTGAGGTGCCTGTCATCCCCGAAAGTGCAGTGGGTGCCCAGGAACTTCTGGTTGTACCAGGCTTCCAGGAACTGCTGTAGGAGATTGTTCCTGTACAGGCCTAGGTAGGGTGGGGAGTACCCAAGCATCAGCCTCTGTGGTCAATGTTGTGCTCAGTGCATCTCTGATTCCCATTCTGTGCTTCCTCAGCCTTGTCCCTCATCATCCCCCAATATAGCACCAGTCTTATCTGAACCCCCTGCCATTCCAATGTGTCTGTCACATGACCATGCACTGTAAACTCACCGCTCCTCCCACAATGCCACAGCATTCTCAGTTCAACCCCATCTCCACCCCAACCTCATCTCCCTTCCACAAGCCCTTTTGCAGCAACTTGCCCAATCTGCATCCTTCCCCCCTTTCCCAGCTTCATTTCTCTCCTGCAAACCAGTGCAGCTCTAACACCATGTCTTCCTACTTCCCAATCTTACGTTGTCTGCAATCCTGGCCCCAGCCCTATCTTTGTCCATAACTTTACTCTGCCTCTGGCTCCCTCTCTCCCTCCTTATGCCCCCACAAGCCTTCCAAGCCCTGCTTTCACTCACCCAGAGGACCACTGATGCAGGACACACAGTGGAAGTAGCTCTGACAAGCCCTCTCCACATTGAAGGCTACCCAGTATCGTAGGCTGCTCAAGAAGCTGACCCAGGAATCCAAAGGGTTAAGGATCCTCACATCACCCCCTACAGCCCCTACCCTGGGGTCTTCATCCAGCACTCGCACAAGCTCCAGCAATGCCATGGGGTCTAGCCTTGTGTCTGAGTCACAGACCTGTGAAAAGAATGGGACTAGGGTCAGACCAGAATCCTACACAGGGCTGGTCCTTGAAAGGGCTTGTAGATTGTTTACACTATTCCCTGGGCTGGGTTCCTGGATTATATAAAAAGAGGACATGAGCTTCACACAAGCTGTGCACGTGGTGTGACCAGCTGCTTCCAGCTCCTGTGCCTTGACTTCCTGTCCATGAAGAACTGTACCTTGAACTGTGAGCCAAATGAAGCCCTTTCTCCCTTAAGGTGTTTTTGTAAAAGTATTTTCTCACAGCAACAGGAGAAGAAGCTAAGACACACTGAATGGATGGATGCGTGAAAATAAAGGTCTGTATTTTATAGAAGAACGGGTGACAAAAGTCTCAACATTGAAGGAAAGAAAGCAAAAAAGAAAGGAGGGGGAACAAACCTCTCTATAAAAAGGGTAAGTGAATGGATAAATAAGTGGTGAGGTCCACACCAGATGTACTGATGCCTGGGTGGATAGAAGGGTGAAGGAAAGCTTTTCCATGTTGCATGAAGAAAGAAATACATCAAATGTCTTGACTTGTGGGTGAGTGATTGAGTGAATGAATCTTTGTATTAAATGAATGAGTAGCTGCATGAAAGGATGAATGAATGTATGCTCAGAGTTTCCTTCTGTCTTCAGTGGCTACCTGAATGAAAGAGGGAATGGATCTCTTCATCCAGTGTTGTGGTTTGGATGTGAAATGTTTTTGAACACTTGGTCTCATAGCTGGCAGCACTGTTTTGGAAGGCTGTATGACCTTTAGGAAGTGGGGACCAGCTAGTGGGTCTCACTTCCTTTTCTCTTTCTGCTTCCTATCTGCAGGAGCAGTTTGACCAGCTTTATCAAGCTCCGGAATCCATGTCTTTCCTATCATGATGGACTGCACCCTCAAACTGTGAGCCAGAATAAACCCTTTTTTCTTTAAGTTGCTTTGGTCTGGTATTTTGTCACAACAACAAGTATACAAATGGATAGAGTGAATGAGCACTGTATTGGGTGTGCACGCAGATGCATAGACCCCTGAATGGAAGAATCACAACAAAGTAGGAAAAAGGAAGAACCATTATATCAAATGGGATAAGACTGACTAAATATCCATATGACATCAGTTCATCAATGGCTGATGAATAAATGAGTGAAATGGATGAATTAGAGTGTCTGTCTGAATGTGTGGTGAGTGATGAGGTAAGAAAGGATTTGAGCCTGGGGCAATAGCTAAGTGAATAACAGTACTTGGAAAGTGCAAGCTTGAGGACCTGGATTTGAATCCTTCTGCATCCATGTAAAAAGATAGGTATGGCTGCATACGCATGCCTGTAATGTAGAGCCCCCCCTCTGTGTGTGTGTGTGTGTGTGTGTGTGTATGTGCGTGTGTACAAGAGGAACACTGAGTCTAGTTGACGGCCAACCTAGGTCTAAGTTCAATGAGAGGTCCTGTCTGAAAGGAATGAGGGAGGAGGGAGTGAAAGAGCAGGACACCTGATGTCTTTCTCAGGCCTCCACAGTGCACACACACGTGTATATACACCACACAAACCCGCACACATAAATACGAGAAGACAGGATTGACTCTACATTGAAGAAATGATCTGCTGGAGGATGGATAAAAGCTCGAGTAAGTATATAAAGATTTCTTCATCGATTGAATAAAAAGAGGAAATGAAGCGGTTCCCTCAAATCTGTTTGAAACAGCATCTCCTGTTTCAAAGTGCAAAACCTAACTTTGAACTTCTGATCCTCCCGCCTCTACCTCCCAGAGCCTGGGGTGCATACACAGGAGGCACGGGATACCTTGCACTCACCTGCACGTAGTCCACGGAGTCTCCCAGCGCCTTGAAGGCCGTGTACATGACCTCGCGCTTGCCGCCCCAGCGCTGCGCCACGCACACGCACCTGCGCGTCCTCACCAACGCCTCCACGGCCAGCCGCCCGGGGTCCTCCGCCTCCACTTCACGGTAGGCACCGGCACCCACTGCACCCGCCCCCTCCGCCGGTTCCCAGGGCTGATGATAGTTGCCGTCCCACACGTAGGTGGCGGGGTCCTCATCGGCGAAGACTTCGCGGAACATGTCCACCATGTACAAATCCTCCTCGCGGTTGCCGTCCACCACCATCAGGACGCGCAGCCGCGCGCGCGGGTACAGCAGAGAGCGCGCCGAGGTCAGGCACTGGCGCAAGTACGCGGGGTCCTCCTGGTAGGCGGAGATGGTGAGCGCCACGCTGCGTGCGGTGGCCGCGTCCGGGGGTCCCTTCGCTGAGGCCCGCCGTGCCGCTGCCGCCACCCTCCGGTGCTCCAGGTAAGCGAAGAGGCTCTGCGCCACCAGGTGCGCACTGAGGAAGGCCCCGTAGAGACCGAAGGCCAGGAGGCCGTAGTGATCGGAGGCGAGAGGGACGCCAGCGGCGTAGGCCCAGGTCATGAGGCCAAGGATGAGCAGTGCGAACGTAATCGTGAGCGCCCGCCGAGCCAGGCCGGAGCAGCGACGTGCTGCCTCTGAGGGCTTTGGCATGTCCTGTGGGGAGCCAAGGAGAAGGATCAGTCCTGAGGGCTTTCTGAAGATGACTTTATTTCTGGGGATCTCTTGTCTAAGCTGGATAAGAACATTCCAGAACTTTCAAATGATCTGCCTTATGTTTTATTTTAAAGGTTTGTTTATGCATTTTTATTTTATTCGTGTGGGTGTTTTTTTTTCCTGTGTATATGCCGGTGCCCCATTGTGCCCGATTCCCATGGAGACCAGAAGAGGGCCTCGTACGCCCTGGAGTTGGCGCTACAGCACTTGTGAAGTCTGTTGGCTTCGCAATAGCAAGTGCTATTAACCAGGAAGATAGCTATCTCTCTAGCACCCCAGGAGTTCCTAAAAAGATCCCCTGAGCACCACCTTTGAAGCAATTGTGGTTATTATCTTGGCTTATTACCTGATTTTATTAATTGCTTTACCCCGTTTTTTAGTAGGAGTCTGTGTAGCCCCAGCTGGTCTAGAACGCCCTATCCTCTTGAGTGCTGGCAAGACAGGAGTGAGCCACCAAGCTAGGTTTTTACTTGACGCCATCTAAAGTAAGCCGTTATGCCTCCCCCTCCCCCGGCTTTAGCATCTCTTCTATACAAAAGGGTTACACAGTGCAACTTCCCAGGCTTTCCCTGTGTTTCTTAGTGGCCCATAAAATGGTGCTGGCTGGTGAGTTGGCTCAGAGGGTGAAAAGTTTCTGCCTCCAAGTCTGACAACTGAGTTTGATCCTTGGAACCCACAGGATGGAAGGAGAAAAATGAACTTGCTGTGCTATGACTAAAACACATGCGTTTGCGTGACATCTCCCGAAAAAGTAATTTTAAAAATTGGAAAACAGTAATGAAGTTAAGCATAACCCTACAAAACAGAAGTTTCTATGTCAAGACACTAATACCATGTACTAAGCAGATTATACCAAATATGTATCAAGTGCTGTTTTAATCCTTTTATATGAGTTAGTTTTTTTCTAGATACATGTAATCCAACCTGCACTACATGTAGCCAAGGATGACTTTAACTTCTGATCCTACTGTCTCAGCTTCTGGAGTGCTGGGATGACAGGCATGCAGTACCGTGCCCAGTTCCTGCGGTGCTAGGCAAGTCTGCTACCAACTGAGCTATACTTCCAACCCCAGGTAAGTACTCTTTTTAAATTTTTTTTTATTTAAAAGGTTTTTTTTTTCCCTTTTATATGACAGCCCACCATTCTCCCTCCCTCCTCTCCTACCTCTCCATCCCCATCTCCACCCAATCCCCCATCCACTCCTTGGAAAGGGGAAGGGAGTCAACAAAGTCTGGCATATCAAGTTGACACGGGACCAAACCGCTACTCCCCTCCCCCCGCCCCGTATCAAGGCTGAGCAAGGGTATCCCTCCATAGGGGATGGGCGTCAAAAAACCAGTTCATGCACTAGGGATGCACTGCCAGTGGCCGCAAACACTGCCCAAGCCACAGAACTGTCACCCACATTCAGAGGTTCCAGTTCCTCCTCCTATGCAGGTCCCCCAGAGTCGGTGAGCTCCCACTAGCTCGGGTCAGCTGTTTCTCTGGATTTTCCCATCATGATCTTGACCCCTTTGCTCATGTAATCCTCCTGCCCTCTCTTCTGGACTCTGGGAGATTGGCCTGGTGCTTAGCTGTGGATCTCTGCCTCTGCTTCCATCAGTTACTGGATGAAGATGCTCTGATGGCAACTAGGTCAGTTACCAATCTGATTCAGGTAAGTACTCTTATCACCATTTTCCAGGCGGAGCTGCCGAGTCGCAGAAATTTAAATTCCCAAGATTATACCTAAGGTTATAGGATTTGAACCCAGGATTGCAGTCATTAATCACAGTCTTTCTAGACTGTTTTCCCCTTTCAGGGGAGCCTCGAGTGACAGCATTTGCAGTCATGGTATAGATAGCAAAACAGGATAGTCTAAAGCTTGTGACAGGTGAACAGCCACAGGTGACAGAATGGCACCTCTGACTTCCCGGAATCCTGCTGTGTGTCCCCTTCCCGCTATCCGGTGACTTGACTGGGCCATGTTCATCAGTAGAGGCTGAGAAGGGTCTCTGTCTTCTCATGCTTAAGATGGGTAAGTAGTTGCTTCCACAGCCAGACATTGTTCTACAGCAGCCCTCTGCAGTGGGTACTCTTGCTTTGCCCTGTTACTGAGGCCAAAAACGATGAATTCGCTCACTAAAGATCACTCAGATAATGTGCAGAGGACGTAGGGCTCAAACACAGTCAGTCTGGCTGCCTTGCTTCCTCCAGCTTAGGCTATCAGTTCCTGCCTGCCAAACTGACTGTAGGATAAGGCATCAACATAAGGTAGGTCACACTGCCCACAGCGGAAGTGCAGCCAGTCTGATCAGGGTGTGAGTTTCTAATCTTAATTTAAAATTTAGCATTAACAGGCTGGGGAGATGACTCAGCGTACGCAAAAGAGCTGAGTGCCGCCTGTAATCCCATCCCCAGGCAGGCAGACAGGTAGATGCCTGGGGCTTGCTGGCCAGCCATGATAGCTGAAATCGTACGCTCCATGTTATGTGAGAAGCCTGTCTTTAAGACAAGAGTAAAGAACAGATAGAGGAAGACATTAATGTTGACCTCTGACCTTCACAGGAGTAGGCACAGCTGAGCACACACCTATACAACATACACACAGTCATTAAAATGGAAAGCCTGGTGACATCCTAGCTCTTTTTGAGGCTAAATGATATAAGAGGATCTCAAGTTTAAGACACACCTGCTTAACTTAGTACTTAACCCTCTTTCAAAATAAAAATGAAGAGGCCAGCAAGATGGCTTAGTAGGTAAAGGTACTTGCTCCCAAACTTGAAGACCCTAGGTTGATCTAAAAATCTCACGCCCCCTCACACACACACATGCACATATATTAAATTATAAATGCATAATTTAAATATATAAATTAAAACAAATATTCCATTTAGTCCCATTCAGTTATTGAAAAACTTTTAATTATGTCTTGAATAAGTGTGATGCATGACTCTTCTCTTTTTAGCTGTAAATTTTGCAAAAAATTAAGCCCAGGTAAACCATTTTTTTCATGCACAATGTATTTTGCATTCTTAGTCTGGGGTAGATAAAAAAACAAAAGATCTCACAAATGTTTTTTGTTTTCTAGACAAGATTACATGAAGCGCAGGCTGGCTTTGACTTCACTGTGTGACTGAGAATGTCGCTGAATTTCTTCTCATCTTTCTGCCTTGGCCTTCTGAGTGATGACATGACAGATGTAAGCCACCACATTCAGTGTATTTGGTGCTGGAGTTTACTAGAACTTGGGGCTTTGTGTATGCTGAGGAAACACTCTATCAACTTAGCTACATCCTAAGTCCCTGAAAGAAATCATGCTTCAAAAACATTTGTTTGCTTATCTAGCTGTCATCTATCTATCTATCTATCTATCTATCTATCTATCTATCTATCTATCTATCAATCATCTATCTATCTATCTATCTATCTATCTATCTATCAATCATCTATCTATCTATCTATCTATCTATCTATCTATCTGTGCATGTATGCATACACATATGCCATGGTGTGTGAGTGGCAGTCAGGGCAACGTTCAGGAGTTAATTCTCGTCTTCCATCATGTAGGGGAACAAACTCAAGTAATCAGGCTTAGCAGCAAGCCCCTTTCTTTCTCTTTGAGTCCTCTTGCCAGCCCCAAACAACCATATTTTTTAAGTATAAAATAGTGGCCAGAACACAGATTTCCACTACTACTTAACAAATATCTTTTTACATTCCTAAATCGTTTTAAGCTGAGAGGGAAACAAAAATGCTTTGTGGAGTGTGAAAGTTACTAGCAGTTCAAACTTCATTGTCCTTACTACCGCACTTCTCATTTACTGTTGTCTGTCCTGATTCCACAGTAGAGTACCAAATCAGGATACTGTCTGCTATTTGGTAGAAAAGTTTACCGCCGTCTCACACACTGAGTTGACGCAAATAAATTACCAAAATTAATTTCATTTAAAAATTACAGTTATTTCTTTGCTTATTTTGTGTGTGGGCATATGTGTGTCACAGGGTGTGTGTGTGTGTGTGTAGGTTGTAGGAAAGTTTTGGGACTAGGTTCTCTCTTCCTACCCTGTGTCTTGGAGACCAAACTCAGATTGTCAGGCTTAGCAGCCAGCACCTTTCCTTCAAGAGCCATCTTGTAGGCCCCTCTTCAATTTTTCAAGAGGTTTTAAAAATCATATGTCATAATTCACGTTATGTTTCAGACAGTAGAGGTGAGTTAGGTATTTTGGGGATTTTATAAGAAGATGAAGAGTTTCTCTGTGTTGTCCAGACTGGCCTCAAACTCCTAGACCCAAGCATCCTCCAGTCTCAGCCGCCCAAGTATCTGGGACCTCAAGTACGTGGTATCCAACTTAAGATAGAACTTTTAAATACTCAATAACAATTATTCTTTCTTTTAGACTCTTTTATTCCTGTCTTTTTGTCTCAAACACAACTCTGCTTGGGCTCCTGGGGGTGGCTCAGCTCATGAAGAAGTTTTCGATGCCAGCAACACGGACACCTCCACCTACAGCTGTACTCGCAACATTAAGAGCCACACAGACCGAAAGCACCCATGTTCCACAAGGCAATCTCATATACCGTGTCTCAGGCTGAGAAGGGGGATTCAGTGATCTCCCACTAATGGCCATGCAAGGGATCTGAGGACACAAGCCCTCAGCATGAGGAAGAAACAATATCAAGACAATAAATAACATGCCAGTAAATAGCCAGACAGCCACCAAGGGTCTGGGGTGAAGGAACAGAAATAGGTTTCAGAAGAAATAGTCAATAGTTCAGATCAGTAGTTATCCACAGTTTAATACAGTTCCTCATGCTGTGGTGACCCCCAAGCTTAAAATTATTTTATTTGCTCTTTCATAACTAACTTTGCTACTATTATGAATTGTAATATAAATATCTGATATGCAGGATGTATTTTCATTGTTGCAAATTGACCAAAAGGGTTGTGACCTACATGTTGAGAATCATGGGTTTAAGTGGATACCAGACATATGAAATTACTTTTTTTCCAGGTCAAAAGAGGTTGAATGTTGGTGAATGCATGTAGTTCAACTAAATAGTTTCTGAACTCATTAAATTGAAACCGAAATGCATGTATTACACACATGCAGTCTTCTTTAGGAACACTAGCATGCATGTATAGAATCATAGACATGTATGGATGACAGAGGAAGCTCATTCCACCGCACATGCTCACTGAATTCATACAGTTGCTGTCACAAGTAGATACACTCACATACAAGCACATTCTCAATAGTCCCCGATACACATGGTCTCACATATGGTAGTAATTATCCTTTATGGCAACAGACACACGCACACACACATGTACATACGTGTCTCATGGCTGTGGCTACGGATGGATTCTCTCCTTTCCGGCTTGCTCTGCAGTCCGTGTGTGTCTGGAGCTAGCTGGAGGGGGGCCATTTGAAGACCAGCAAATGCGGGGGTGGAGGAGGGTTGACGTCAGCCGACTAGCCTGTCCAGGGGCTCTGAGGTCAGGCAGTCTTGTAACTCCACCCTCTTCGATTCCCGAAATTGCCCCCATCCCCCTCACCAGATAGGACCTGTCTTCACAGCTCCTCAAACTGCCTTCACACCCCCTTTTCTCCCAGCCCTTCTACTCTGTTTTCTCTTTCTCTCCTTTTCCCTTGCATTGAGTTCACTTTACCTTTCATGTGTCCTTCTGTATATTCCTTTCCACCTTCCCCTTTTCTGTCTTCCCCATCTCCCTCAGCTGCTTCTGTGTTTTGTATTTCTGTCTCCATCTCACCTCATTTGCCCCATTTGCCTTATCACTTTCTGTCACCCACACTGCCCCCCTGTCTCCCCGCCCTGCCCATACACCTTCTTCTTCCTCCTCACCCCCCATCTCCCCAGAGCCCACCTTCTTCTCTCCAGACTCTCTACAAATGAGTCCCGCAGGAGCATATATCTGCGACTGGCAGATAGATAAACTGCACACACATGCATGTCTGTGGGTGTGCCTGTGTTGCTGGCGTGTGTTTCACAGCAGCCTGGAGCTACAGCCAGAATTGTCTGCTCTTTGCTGGGCTGATGTCTGTCTGTCTGTCTGTCTGTCTGTCTATCTGTGGGGTGTGTGTGTGAACATACATGTGTCCCAGTCAAGGTCTGACTGGGGTTGAGGACTGGAATACTGGGATCTGTCCTCTGCGGGACCTCAAGCGACTTCTGGTAGTGGTCTGGGCTGAGGTGCTGTGATACTCCATTATGGAGACTGGGTCAGAACACAGCTGGGATGAGATAGGGTGCCAGCGTATATGTACCTCAGTCTCTTGGGGCCAGAAGGCCAGTGATCCCTGTTACCTTTTATATTCTTTTTTTTGTTTGTTTGTTTTTTGAGACAGGGTTTCTCTTTGGCTTTGGAGCCTGTCCTGGAACTAGCTCTTGTATACCAGGCTGGCCTCGAACTCACAGAGATCCGCCTGCCTCTGCCTCCCGAGTGCTTTTTATATTCTTTTTAATAAGGTTTTATTGTTGTTATTAGCTCTAAGACTATTCTCCAAGTTCCTCTCACTGCAAACTGGTGGTGGGTAGTGTACAGCAACTGTCTCTTCCTGCATCCTTCTCTGTGGTGGATACTAATAATTTCTATTTTTTCTCTCTGCCTCCCTCACTCTCTCTTGCTCATTTTGTGCTTTACCCCGACTCTATTTCTTTACCCATCTGTATTCCCATTTCTTTCTTTCCTTTCTTATCCCAGTCTTCTTCCCCTCTGATGTCTGTTATCATCTCTCATCTACCTGCTTGTCTGTCATCTCTCATCTTTTAATAATCTACCTATGTGTATTTATCATCTATGTGTTCCTCTATCCCTCTATGTCTCTAACTATCATCTGCCTGCCTGTCTCTTTGGGAGACTCCTCCCCACACTGATATTTTTTTTTTATGTCTCTCTGGTTTTCCTTTATCCTGCTGCTTCATGTCTTCTAGTCATTCAGGACTTTCCAGAACAAAGCCAGGTTCTCACACCCAGTTTGTGAGAACTTTGCTAGACAGGGTGTAGGGGCAGTGCCAGGTTTGGCCTTTGCTTGAGCCTGGCCACTAGGGAGAAGCTCCCTGGTGGTGGGAACCTGGGTACCACCCACCCATTAGGGTGGGGCAAACTGTGTCTGACGCTTTTGCCGGGAGTCTGTGATGCTTAGTGTCTGGCTGTGTCAGGATGATGGAGGCAAGCCCAGAATGGGATAAGAGGAGTTCCTGTAGCTAGGAAGGGATAGTCCAAGCTCCCTCCGCCCAGGAGCTGGGCATTTGACTGCCTAGCCTGAACACCGCCCTGACTGGGTGGAGCAGCTGTATAAAACCAGATGTTTCTAAAACCAGAGTGTGCATGACAGACAGACCAGGATTTCAAACCCTGAGTTTTTTTCTCTGCCAGCATACTAGAGATCTGGCCACAGCCAAGACTCCTCCTTCAGACCCAGGTAACCAGGCCTTAGTTTCCTCTGTTAGATCCAGGGTTACAGGACCCTAGCTCTCCTTCCCTGGACTCAGGATTTCTGACCCCAGTCTTCATCTCTTAGAGCCAGAGGTCCAGTATTTAATCCTCCACCTTTAGACTCAGGAGTCTAGACATCAGCCTTCTTCTCTCAGAAAAGGAGTTCAGGCCTATCCCTTCTCTCTCAGGCACTGAGGTCCACTTTCCCATAATTCCTTGAAAGCATAGATGATCAGGACTGAATGTTGCAAAGACAAGATGGCAAAGACAGATGAAGCTCTGATGATAGCTTTTAACTGGTGTCTGCCCAGAGTCCACAATGACCTTCCTTCTCCAGGAGGGTCATTATTTAATTTCACGATGAGAAGACGGGGGAGAAAGGTAAGGGTGGTAGCCACAAATGGAGAAGAAACAGGAAAAACATATGTTCATTGTAGGGTCAACTCTTGAGCTGCTGATGGGTGGGGCCCTGGGCTGAGTGATGCCAGGCACACACAAATGACTCAGCAGGGGGCCCTGCCTCTGAGGAGACAGCTGTGTAAATAGAGGACTGGGCACTGATGGAGTAACAGTTCCACCCAACTGAAAGGCAGGAAGGGCTTCCTGGAGTAGGTGCTCCTGATAAATGAGGAATTAGGAGAGTAGAAAGGGAAGAAGGAAAGAGACATCCCAGGCAAAGACATGGTGTGCCTAGTTGACAAGGCACACAGTGAGAGGTGCTGTGGAAGTGCAAAGTAGCTGAGAAGAAATGAGGTATGTAAAGGTGAGATTACTTTTTAAATGGCTCAGTGGTTAAGAGTGCTTTTAGGCAGAGGACCTGGGTTGGGGTCCCAGAACTCATGTTGGGAGGCTTACAACCACCTGTAATTCCAGCTCTAGTGTTTCTGATGCCTTCTTCTGGCCTCTGTGGTCACCTGTACACATGCAACATACACATAAAAATACAATAAA
>JAQHUG010000763.1:86328-98026 GCA_028555095.1 Dicrostonyx torquatus | reverse complement strand
AGAGAATATGCCCCCTAAATAATTGGAGGAGGGGGTTTTATTGTGTTTTGAGGCATAGTTTCTCATGAATTAAAAATGAAATAAAAAGGAAAGGAACATGATGGCTCCCAGTTAAGATGGAGGAGAAAGTTTATTGTGGATAAAGGGGGACAGACCATAGTCAGAGGCAGGAGCATCTGGGAGAGTGCAGAGTAGACATGACCATGAGCCATGTGAGGAGAGGAAGAGGGGAAGAAAAATGGGGAGAGGGGAGCAAGGCGTAGCAAAAGAGAGTAGACAAAAAGACCAGGTAACCAAATGGTTGTATTATATAGGGAAGAGCAGCCCAGCCTCTGGGCTGGAAAAGTTTAGGGGAGGGGGAAGGGTGTGTCAGCCAGGAGGGCCCTGTAACAGGTAGGGATTTAGGGAGGCTTGGAGAACCCGGTTCACTTTGATATGGTAAGTAGGCACCTCAGCCTATTGTCCTGAGTTTGAAAGCTGTCCTCTCTAAGCCCAGGTTGGGCTCTAACTCTCCAGATAACTGAAGATGACTCAAAATTCCTGATCCTCTTTTGCCTCCGCTTCTCAAGAGCTAGGATTGCAGGTGTGGGGAGCATGACTGGTTTATGCAGCTTGGGGGAAGGAATCCAGAACTTTTTACATGTTAAGCAAACACTTTGTTACCTGAACTGCAGCCCCAGCTTAAAGTAAGAGACATTTGAGCTTCCTTCCTGGGGAACTAAGGAGGATAAATGGCCACTGAAAAAGTTAACTTGGAGAAATCTGCATTTTCTTAAATGCTTCTGTCGATCTAGGTGGTTACTCTGTAAAGTGTTCCAACTTGGAGAGGAAATACTCTGGAAAAATCCAGATACTGAAAGGGAGAGGTGGAGGGAGGTATCTCTCACAGGGTCATGTGCTTGAACACTTAATAACCAGGTGGTGGTGCTGTGCTAAAGGTTGAGAAGCTGTTATGGAGTGTGTGTGTGTGTGTGTGTGTGTGTGTGTGTGTGTGTGTGTGTGTGTGCGCGCGCGCGTGTAAGAGAGAGAGAGTTGGGGGTTGTCTTTCAGTTCTTGAAAAAAAAATTGAGTCAAAAGATAAGACAGTTTGAGCAAAAATTTATTTTAAAAAGCCGAACAAACTGTAGGGGAAGACTGAACTGGACTGCATGAAGGTGGAGGAGTACAGTGGATTCAGTGTTTCAGATTTTAAAGAAATTGTAACGAATATTTATGAGTTGTGTGACAATTCATGGAGTTAAGTAACCCTTTCTCCTTCCCAAATCATGATAATGGGCTGGGTCTCCTTTTTAAAACATTTCTTCACCTAACCCTCTAGAACAGTCTACAAAAAACAAAAAACAAAGACAGTAAAAACCAGAATAAATACACATATATAAATTATATATACACACATATATGTGTAATATATATACATATATGTATATATATATATATATATATATATATATAAACATCGGGTAATTTGAGTGTGTAGACCCTTGGTTACTGCACATGTGTTAGAGAATTTCCAGGTGTCTTACTTTCTGATATAACAAGAACAACCTAACTGCTTCCAAGATATTTAACCACAAAGAGGTTCTGACCACAGGGAGACACACCGATCAAGGTGCAGCTACAGTTTCTCCTCATATAACCTCTTGTCCTCATTAGCATAAAGTGTAAACTTTACACAGCCTAGAGTTATTTCAGAGGAGAGCTTCTAGATCAGATTGGCTTGTGGCCAAGTCTGAAGATGTCTTGACTGATGATGTAGGAGGGCCCCACCCATTATGGATGCTTTCCCAAGGCAGGTAGCCCTGGGCTGTAGAAAACAATTAGTTAAGCGTGAGCCTGCAAGTGAGCCAACCAAGGAGCATTCTTTCATGGTTTCTTCTTTATGCTCCTACTTGAGTTCTGTTAATGATCGAGTGTGACCTGAAATTATAAGCCAAATCTTTTCCTCTCCCACGTTGATTTTGATCAGTGTTTTGTCACAGAAAAGAAGCTAGAACTTCCTATTGAACTCTTTCTACTCAGAATTAGAGTTTGGGGGTCACTGTGTCTATCTGGCAGACATTGGGCATTGGGTAGTATCACTGGTAAACCAGTGAAGGGCTTTAGGTGTTAGAAGCCAGGTCTCTTTTCCTGATCCCCCAAAATGTGAACAAGCCATGTAATGAGCTCCTGCTGACACAAGTTAAGTCACTCAACTGTCAGACTTTTCTCACCTTTATGGGCCCTGATTCTGTTTTCACTCCCCCCCCCTCCCAGCACTGATCAGCTTTCTATATAATGTGTAGACTCAATTGCTCAGCATCTTTTTTTGTGTGTGTGTGTGTGTGTGTGTGTGTGTGTGTGTGTGTGTGTGTAATGTGGGCCTTGTTAGAACATAAGCTCTCCATAGACAGAGGTCCTTATCCTTTCTACACATTTCCCTGCCCTTAGAGCCTAGGCCAGTTCCTGTGCTAAGCACGTAATAGATCATCAGGTGTTGAGTGGCTGTGGTCAGGATGAAAAATCAGAATCGAGGAGAGGGGAAAAAAAAGAGAAAGCCTAAAATTTGTTCCTCTCTAAACTTCTAACCCTTAAGTCCTCTTTCTATCTTCCTTCCTTTCTCTCTCTTTCTTCTTTCTTTTTTCTCTCTACTCACAGCCCCTTCCTATTGTCTCCCTTTGCAGCCCAGGCTGACCTTGAACTCACCCTGTAGCCCAGATTACTCTCTAATTTGCCACTTCCTGTGTCCTAGGAAGTACTAGATTAAAGAAATAAAGGGTGTGTGGGTTGCCCTAATGCCTGTCCTCTCTGAATTTATTTTCTGTGTGTTTGTCTATTGATCTGCCTCTTTCTTTATTTTCACACATACATTCTCACTTTCTCTCCGTTCTCCCGGTGCCCTAGCGCTTTAGAATTTTCCTTTGCTCTGTCTTATCTTTCATCAGCCAGCTGCACCACCTCTCCTGGGCAGTAACTCCTGTCCCAGCAGAGTCAACAGCTCACACACTGGGATTTCCCAGGAAGGCAGAAAAGAAGGGAGAGACAAGGATGGGAGATGTGGGATGACAGCAGAGATGGGGAGGAGGAGAGCAAGTGACAAGAGGAGGAAGAGGGTCCAGCATCTGGGAGGCCCACAGCCCACACCCAACACTCAGTTGGGCAGGATGTGTTACTCCCAGCTGTGGAAGTGGGACCTGAGACAAGGCGTCCCCAGGATGGGCACAGATCCCAGACATGCAAGCAATCTGCTACTGACTTCCAGGAACTGGGAGGGCTTAGATCCTAATACTGCCAATGGGGCCTCACAGAGCTATTCCTCCCCCACACTCAAGATTCCAGGAAATACGTAGGCTTTCAAGAAAGATTCCTGGGAAACCACCCAATGGAAGGAGTTTAGTTCCATGCCTCAGAAAGATAGCTGTCCCAGACAGAGGCCCCTGTGCCTAGACATCTCCAGGGATTTTCACTACTTTCAGTCTTCCCCTGGAGGAAAAAGAAAAGAGAATGAAAAAGGTTGGGGAATTTTATCAGAGCTTTATTTCTCTGCTCAGACAATCAAGAGAGGAGGGATCTTGGTGTCCACAGAGAAAAATGGAGGCTCATGAAAACTATCCTAGCCAGAAAGATGCAGCAAGGATGAGGGCTAGTTGAGCCAGGTGACAAAACAGGTGTTCTGAATTAGGAAGTCTTTTTCTATGGTAGAGGACTGAGACCTGTACCTCTGTGTGTGGGAAGGAGGAACAATGTCTGGACCCATGATGTGAGACAGGAGACTGGGACCTGGACACTTCAGTCTGAGGGAGGAAAGATGGGGCCTGGATCTCTGGGTCAGAGGGAGGAGGACAAGGATCTGGATCTCTGGGTCTGAGGGAGGAGGGTTAGGGTCTGGACTTCATGCCTGAAGAAAGAGGGCCTTGATACTGGAAAGAAAAGAAACCTGGGCTCATTTTTCTTAAAATTATTGTTACTCTTTGTTTGTAAAATTTGTGTATGTACTAGGGATCTGTACACACATGCCAGGGCAGAAGGTTTCTGAAGTTGTTGAAGGTCAGAGGACAGTTTGCAGTAGTTAATTCTCTCCCTTTACCACATTGACCCCAGGGATCCCACTGTGGGAGGTACCATTCCCTGGGCATGTGATTCTAAGCTGTATAAGAAAGCTAGTGAGCATGAACCTGCCAGCAGGTAGCATCCTCTGTGGTTCCTACCACATTTTGGTGGTAAAGTGAGCTGCTTAGTTGTAGGTAATGCTGTGCGGATAAGGTAGCATGTAGCATACTTGCCTTTGGGTTCTTGCCATGAATTCCCTTAGTAATAGCCTGTGACCTGAATTTGTAAGCCAAATGTACCCTTTCTGCCTCAAAATAGTTTTTGTCAGGGTGTTTGTCACAGCAACAGAAAGAAAATTAGACCTGTTGCCTATCTTGAGGGCTCGCTCCTCCCAGTGCACCATCACCTTGTTTCTTAGGATTCCCACTACGGTTTGAAGAGACACAGCCCTGATTGTATCAGATACTTGCATGTTATTTGACAGGCTGATTCCCCAGAACCTCTCTTTAATCATCTATAGGATGAGATTATTGTTAGGAATACTTCCTAACCGAGCCTCTCCGCTGATGCAAAATAATCCCAATCAGACCAGATATCCAGGTTTAATTAGACACCTGTGCTCCTGGGTGGCCTGAGGGGAACGGAAAGCTGCCAACTCCGACCACTGGAGAGGAAAAGGGAAAACCACATGTTTATTTAGTGGGGAGCAGTTTAAGTAACCTGTGGGAGTGGTCTTGACCTTTCCTGGGGAGGGGTCAAGGTTCAAGGGGTACAGGGAGGGGCCTCCAAAGATGGAGGTCGAGTCTGGGATTACAATTATTTCAAGTTGTTTCTCATGTCCTAAGTTTTAAGCAAGAGTCTCCCCAGCACAGAGGTTATGAAGTGATGTTATCCCTTTGTGGAAATTGCCTTTGCCTTGTTGTGACCACAATACCAGACCGGAACAAACTCAATGGAGGAAAGATTTGCTTTGGCTCATGCTTTTCAAAGATTTTAGTTCACCACAGTGGGGGAAAGCATGTCAGAGAAGCTCAGTTTATGGCAGCCAAGTGGTAGAGTCTGATTTTATTATGGCAGACAAGGAAGGCATGGGGGAGTAGGGGCTGTGAATAACCTGTAAAATCTTGCTCTAGTGTCCTATCTCCCCTGCCTGGGCCTGTATTGTCTATTTTCTCTTGCTATGATGAAGTACTCTGAAAAGGCAATTTGATTAAGGAAGGGTTTTTATCTTGGCTCATAGCTACAAAGTCCCCTCTGTCATGGTAGCAGAAGCTGGTCACATTGCACTATAGCAGGGCAGCAGAGGACAATGGATGCTGTTCAACCGCAGCTGGTGGAATGGTGCAACTCACAATAGGCAGTTCTTCCTGTAATGGTAAAAGTAAAATGCCGCGGATCACCAAGTGGCTGCAGTGGGCAGCGGGCCATGAGACCACGCCGCAGGTCCTCAAAGTGGCAGCAGGCAGCAGGCAGAGGGTCCCGAGAGCAGCCAGTCCCAGACAGGGATGGTGCAGTTCCCCTGAGTGGCTGCAGAGGGCCACGAGTCCCAGGCAGGGAGCTGTGTGGTGGGTGAGAGACCTCGATGGGGGCAGTCAGTCCCACGAGGAGAGACAGAGAGGGACTCAGGCTGGAAGCAGAAGATCAGCTTCCCTCAGAGGTAGAGGCGGGGTGTGTGTGCGTGCGTGCGCGCCTGCGTGTGTGTGTGTGTGTGTGTGTGTGTGTGTGTCTTGTCTCTTAAAGAGACAGAGCAGACCATTGCACTTCCCACCTCAGTTGACCTGGTCAAGATAACCTCTACAGGCATGGCTAGAAGCTAACCTAATATGAATAATCTCTCACAGGAGTCTTTGGAGGTTTATCTCTTAAGTAATACATATTCTGGGAGGTTGGCAGAGAATACCATCACAAGCCTACATATCCTAAATGCTGGCAACCTTCCAAGTTAGCATCACTATCTAGGAGACAAGTGGAGACATTTCAGATTCAACCTAGAGCATGACACTGCACCAGTAGTCCCTGAGGTGGGGGCTGATAAATGTGCTGCTTGAGAGCAGAGAAGAGACTGTTTCTTCCTTGACTACATTATCTCTTATCTGAAGAATCAGCCAAGTGGAAACTGGAAAGAGCCTGTGGAGCCCGCGTTCTGAGCCACACTGGATTCCAAGACTGGTTGCCTTTAGCCAGCCGCCTTCATACCCGAGCTTGTCTTTGTCCATCTTTGATCACAACATCCAATCACTATGTTTATGTATGTGAACAGCCTTAGTGCGTGAACTGATCATTCTCATTCTAGAGTGTGGGGGTAAGGATACCATCCTTCCCTACTAGAGGGGATTGCTCAGTGGGAACCATGGGATGTTGTGGGGACTACCAGAGAGTCTGCAGCATAGACATTGGATCCACAAAGGGGTGCATGGGAGGAGACAAGTGGAAGATGCTAGGTCAGAGGTAAAGAGGCCTCTTTTGTGGCAAATGCTTTAGTTACCCATAGGGCAGTAGGGCAAAGCCATAACGATGACATTCCCAGTAAGACAGAAAAGTGGAAATAGTGTTGCCATAGTTTCCTCTCTACTGCTGAGGTTTGAGAAATAACACCAAACCATCACTTTGGATTGCAAACAGTGTCAGTGTAGTAGCAAGAGCAGGTAGGGCTTTTATTCTAGGTTCTTTTGTCTGCATAAGGATAGGCTCTACAAGAAAGGAATACAATTGCCTACAACCTCCATCTGATATTTGATCAACCAGGGAAAATTAAATTGTCATCATAGAAGAGACTGAGGGATGAGTGCCACACTGAAGATCGGGTAACTCTTCTTCCTCAATACTGTCTACTCTTCAGGGATACTCATTGTTATGGCTTAGATAAAAATGTTGTGCTGTCCCCGAGGGGCAGCAGTGGGCAGCAGCCTGTGAGACCACGCTGCAGATCCCCAAGTGGTGGCAGGCAGTGGGCAGTGGGTCCTGAGAACATTTTGGACCATGAAGGCAGCCAGGTCCCAGGCAGGGAACCCCCAAGAGTCCTGTGGGACATGAGGGCCAACCAGTCCTAGGCACAGAGTCACATAGTGGGTGAGAGACCAAAGCAGGTAGGAAGTGGGTATTTATTTAGTGGGTTATAGAGGGGAAATGAGGGGAAGGGGAGAAGGGAGAAGAGCAGATAGAGAGGCAGAGAGAGAGAAACAGGAAGGGGACAGAAAGGAGAGAAGTGGGGAGAAGGGAGCAAGGCAGGAGAGAGAAAGAGACTGAGAGGGAGAGATTGAGAGAGACACAGAAAGGAAGGGCTTAGACTGGAAGCAGAAGAAAGATCTGCCTGCCTTGGCAGTGGAGGTGGGGGGGGGGAGGAGAGGAGGAGAGTGGGCGGGGCTTGTCTCTTAAAGGGACAGCAGATCATTACACTTATCACTCATGTCCTGTAAAAGTAATTTTTTTCTTCCTCTAAATGGCCTACTTTATAGCCCTCACTTCCATTTTGTTATAAAGAAGGGCATATACAACTTTAAATCTTAGAGGATATTCACTTTGTGTTCTCGGGATGCCTCCTTGTGTATGCCTGGAACAATGGTGCCTGCCTTTTTTTTCTGCTAATTTGTCTACTTGTTGATGATTTCTGAAATGTCAGCTTTACCTTCTGTTTCTATGTCTGTCCCAGCAGATTCCTAATCAACTAAAGATTACTAACTGCTCCAAACTCTCCAGCCCTAGGTGCTTCTGAAAAGACTGGCTACAGCCTAACTCCAAAGCATCTAGACCCAGGTGGTCCAGTCTTACATACTGCTCCAATGTGACCTGCACTTCCCTAGCCCCAGAGGGTTGCACAGAGCCTGGACAGGAAGTGAAACAGCCTTCATTCTCCTCTCTCTTTCTTCCTGGCCTTGACCAGCATTTCAGCATTCTTGGGCCCCCCAACAAAGAGGCTGCAGTGTCAGCAGGAAGTAATTGTAAAAAGATCACATCACCCCTTATGTTTTATTATCAACAAAAAGGCTAGGATGTTAGGTCTCAAACCCAAGAACAATGGCTAACTGAGGTGCCTATTTATTTATATTTTAATATTTATTTATTATGTATAGAGTATTCTGCCTGCATGTGTACCTGCACCCCAAGAAGAAGGCACCAGATCTCATTATAGATGGTTGTGAGCCACCATGTGGTTACTGGGAATTGAACTCAGGATCATTGGAAGAAGAGTCAGTGCTCTTAACTGCTGAGCCATCTCTCCAGCCCCTGAGGTGCCTATTTAACATACTAAAGTGGACCTAACCTCCAGGTTCTCCCAAAGTTTCTCAATCCCTACTTGCTGTATGGTTTGGTTGGCATACCCTACTGCCCTACAATAGACTTCTCCAGTCCTGAAGCAGAGTGCCCCTTCTCTATATAATTCTGCCATTTTTGTTATCTGACCCCTTTTGTCCACCCTTTACCCTCCTTGGTCTCTGCCGTCTCTCATTCACCCTCTTCTCACATGGCCTCGCTCAGGGTCATGTTCACTCTGGGCTCTCAGATGTCCCTGCCTCTGCCTATGTTCTCTTTTATCTACAATAAACCTCATTCACCATACCTGGGTGCATTCATGTCTTGCTTTTTTATTTCTTATTTATTCATCAGGAAAGAAAAGTTTTTTCTCCTCTCTGTTTCTCTTTTCCTCCCTCTCTTCCTCCCTCTCTTCCTTTCCTTTTTCTCTGAGACAAGTCTCTTATAGCTAGGTTGGCCTTAGACTCTCAGTGTATTTGAAGACTTTGAGTTACTGATCCTCTTGCCTCTATTTCACAGAGAGTGTTGGGAATACTGGTTGCACTACCATGCCCAATTTTATGAGGTGCTAGGTGTTAGGAATTTTTCCTAACATGAGCTCTCTGCCAACACAAAAATCTCAATCAAGCCAAATCACAACAAGCCAAATTAAAAATATCCAGGTTTAATGGGATTTCTGCGCTCTCAGGTGGTCCCAAGGGGGAACTGGGAAGACACTTACAAGACCACAGAGGGGAGAGAAAAGAAACCACAGAGGGGAGAGGAAAGAGACCACAAGGGGGACCATCTGGGAAAGCAGTTTAAGTAGGCTGGGCGAGTGGTCAAGATTTTGACGGGCTCTTCTTGACACTCCTCTGGGGAGGGCTCAAGGCTTGTCAGGCACAGGGATGGGGCTTCCAAAGATGGAGGCTAGAGACTGGGACTTGGGACTTACACTAGGGATCAGACTCAGGCTTCACCCATGCTAACCAAACTCCCTACCAACTGAGGCACATCCCCAGCAGCTCTTGTCTTCTTATCTAATAATTTTGCAAATCATATGAGCTCCAAAGTAGCTATTTTCAAAAACCAAGTATTATTTTTTTACCCTTGTGTTTGTGTGTGTATGTACACCTGAATACAGTGCCTCCAGAGGGCAGAAGGGGTCATTGGATTCCGTGGATCTGGAATTACAGATGGTTGTGAACCTCCATGTAAATGTTGGGAACTGAATACAATAGCTCTAGAAGAGCAACCAGTGCTCTTGACTCTCCCTAAATCATCTAACGCTCTGTTACATTTGTTAAGATTCAGATAAAAGGACATTTACCTTATGTTTCTGTGAGCATGGGACCTCAGAACTCTTCATGTGCTATAAAATTTGGAGATCACACCACTAGGGAAATGGGTTCTGAGGTAAAATAGCATAATCCAGTCTATTAATTTATAAATGACATTAACCTGGGTTCAGTTTCTGATTTATCATCCTCTGGAAACATCTGAAAGGAAGTGCTATAATGCCCATTTTAAAGAAAGAGAAACCAGGAGTCTGCTGTATTCAGTGTCATGAAGTAATTCAGTAGTTCTTGGAGGTAGAAGAGGGTAGGAAAGATCTTAGGTGTGCACAGGGAAGGGGGAGAAGGGAGAGGGTAATGGAATAAATACTACGAGAGCATGCATGTGGACTATTTGAGTGGTAAACATCAAATAGAACACCTCCAATCCAAATATGCATATAAAATATGCATATAACATCAGAAAGACTATGACATTCCCTCTGAGCCTCTCTTTCCCTACTTTGATTCTTGGAAAAAGGATTAGATCTCAGAATTCACAAGGACCTTTGTATGTAGTAAGCCAGTTGATGGCCTTCCAAAGCAAGCTTTAAGTTTCAGTGCCTAGAATCTGAGGACACTGGTTCCATTCGTAGACATAATGAAGTTACAGACATTAAGATGAGCTCACCCTGTGTGTAGGGTGGGTCCTAAATGCCAATGCTGCTGAGAAAGTGACGGGAAGACAGGCTGAACTGTGACGCATCTATGAGCCAAGTATACTCATTTGTTATAGCTTCCTTGGTAACGGAGGCTGGTGAGACAACAGAAAATTGCTGCTGCACAATTGTGGAAGCTGTAAATTCAAGATCAAGGTGTTAGTAGAACTTGTTCTTCCTGACTCTGTCAGAGAGGATCTGTTCCAAGTCCATAACTCAGCTACTGCCACATGTTGACAGTCTTTCACAAAGGGGCTTCCCTTCTTCTTCAGCCCATGCTCTTTTTCGTGTGTGTGTGTGTGTGTGTGTGTGTGTGTGTGTGTGTGTGTGTCTAGATTTTCCTTTACGTAAGGATTCCGGTCATACTTGATTACAGCTCTACCCTGCCCTGTATGACACAGTCTTAAGTAATTTTATCAGCAACGATCCAGTATGCAAATAGGTGACATTCTGAAGCACTGTGGATTAGGACTTCCACACAGGAGAGGTGTTCGGAATGCCTACCAGTTGACTACAGCTAGGGGAAAGGGTGTGGTTTTCCCTACAGAGTTTCTAAAGCAGAACCAACTCTGGTGAAACCTCAATTTCAGACTTCTGATTTCAGACACATGAGACAAGATGTTTCTAAAATTTTAAACCACTGCTTGGTTTGTGGTTACTAAGATACTAGCTCAGTGCATGGTATACACTGGACTTTTCCCTGGCACATTCACAGAGACCTTCCTCTTCAAAGGTTTTAAGGGTAAAATGCATCATGGGGAATTTTTTCCCTCCAAGACCCAATTCCAAAGATTTCAGAATAAAGGCTTCAGAATGATTCTCCAACTTGTTGATTGCCTAAACCAGCACTTCTCAACTTATGGGTTGCCACCCCTTTGGGTCAATTTGCAACAGTAAAAATACATGTGGCATATCAGATATTTACATTATGATTCATAACAGTAGCAAACGTTTTGTTATGAAGTAGCAATGAAGTAATTTTATGGTTAGGGGGGTCACCTAAGATGAGAAAGTGCATTAAAGGGTTGCAGCATTAAAAAGGTTGAGAACCATTGGCCTAAACAGATATTCTCATATCATAAGTAGATATGAAAAGGAGACAAACAGGTCGGATGGGAAGTGTTAGGGCAATGGGGTTCAGTCTCAGAATGCAGAAGACAAATGAGAACAACAGATGTAAGCTAACATAATGTTGATGCTGGTTGTGATTTATGCTAAGGTCCTGGCTCCCCTCTCAGTATTTATGAGCTGTATTCAAGAGATCTCTTGCAATAGTTATGATAGGTAGCAAACAGGCTGAAGAGAATGGAGGTCTGAAAAAAAAATCAATTAGATTGAGTTCACATGAGTAGTGAGGAAGCGAGGGTTTAAACATGGCTCTTAAGGATTTCAAAACACACATGCTATCTATATTGTGGTATGCTGGAAAGTGTTTACCAATTGGCCTTA
>JAQHUG010000763.1:64404-85780 GCA_028555095.1 Dicrostonyx torquatus | reverse complement strand
CCTCCTTTCCACACTCTCTTCTCTCTTTTCCCTTTATTTCTTCTCTCCTTCCTTTTTTCACTTGGAAGTGGTTTTCATATAGCCCAGGGTGGCCTAGATCTCTCTATGTAGCTGGAGATTATCTTGAACTGATTTTTCTATTTTCATCTCCTGGGTGTTGGAATGACGGACATACACCACCATGCCTAGATTATTTGGTACTGGGGATGAAATTTGGGGATTTGTGAATGCTAAGTAAACACTCTACCTACTTAGTATTATCTGCAGATTCAACATTAATTTTTCTAATGGTACGGCCAACAACCATGTCAGAATATCAAACTACAAATATTAAGCCACATAACTCTGGGATAGGGAGATGACTCAGCAGTTAAGAGCACTGTCTTTTCTTTCAGAAGACCCAGATTTGATTTCTAGCACCCCCATAACTGCTGAAAACCATATGTAAATCCAGTTCTAAGAAATCCAATGCCACCCTCTGACTTTTGTGGGCACCGGGCATGCTCATAGTGCACAGATATACATGCAGAAAATACTTAGATACATAAAATAAAATAAATATGTAAAGGTAAAGAGAAAGGAAAATGACTCTCCATGCCTCAGCAGCTATCTACTGCCAATAACTTCTCTGTTGTGGTGTGGCCTCAGGAGCCCATTCCATACTCCATATTGGATTTTTTTTTCCGTATTGAAAATTTTAATTGGCATTACCATCTGCAGATCTAGTATATATAAATATAGCTGCTGTGAGTTCATAGTGCAGCAGTTAAGTCATATCCAGAAAACAGCATTTCCCAGCAGTCCTCCCCATTTTCCAGCTCCAATGTTCTTTCAGTCCCTACTGTTCCACAGTGTTCTCTGAGCCTGGTGGTTTAGTATAGCTGCCTTGTGTTTATTTCACTTATCTCATTGAGTAATATGTAAATAATAGGTGCAACATTTTATATGCATATTATACCTCAAAGGTTTTACTGAGAATTCAAGGACAAAGTAGGGGGTGGGCAGAGAGGAGATACATAAAATTTCTGAAACTGTAACAGCAATGTCATTGCAACCTACTGTGACCCATCACAGAACCTCACTGAGGTGGGGGGGGACTCCCTGTATATGTGTAAGAAAGAGAAATTTGGGTTCTTTTCATGTCTGATTCCCAGAGATCAATGCGCTGCCAGTTCTGTGATATGGAAGGTAGAAAATATTCAGCTGGACTCTCCAGATCATCCCTGTTTGCCATTCCTCCCTCTGCAAATCCGGCCCTTTCAGAAAAGCCACAGGGAATCCAGTTCCTGGCCAGTCCATTCCTGGTGGCAATTGCTCCTCCCCTAAGGCTGCTCAAGACCCAAATCCAGCTTGTGGAGGATGTGTCATCATGCCACACCTACAGGGTCTTTAAGCCCATCCCATCAGAGAGGCCAGGTGATTTTTCTCCTGTCCCCTTCTCCCACCCCATCTCTGGGACTGGAGAGTCACACAGGAGTGCTTTGCTCAAATACAACTGGTAATATAATATAATATAATACAATATAATTTGGCTTTGATCTACTTACTGCATCAGCAGCAAAACCTGTTATCAGGGTTTAAAAACCTATCAGGAAAGCCACCCACCATCCATGGAAATAATAGGGTGCTGAAGTCAATTTGTCAGATGTGACATCTCTACCCTAGGTGCACACCAGATGTCTCAAATACCTGGCACAGATATACTTAGTCTCCAGATGTTCCTGTCCTAACCACTGCTGTCTTCTCAACCTCCACTCTGTGCCTCTGGATTTTCAGATAAAGGAGGGGGTAGGAAAGGATGGGAAGTGACTTTAGATTTTCTTTTTTGTTGCTGTTGTTTATTTGTGTGTTGGTACATTCTGTACCACAGTGGACACAATGCCATAGGGGATAACTTGAAGGAATTAGTCCTCTCTTTCCAAAGATTCTTGGGATGGAACTTGGGTTGCCAGACTCGGTACCCGCTAAAACATCTCTAGCCATAGAAATGATTTTTCAGTGGTTTTCCTGATCGCTGTGCCATCTTATCCCACCTTACCTTCTCAGGTGCAAAATAATTGTAAAAACCAGTCTTCATTTCCTACATGCCAGGATATTATTTCTTCCACCTTCTCTGCTTATTTCTGTTTTCTCCCTTCGAATCGTCTCATCTTTGCCCTTTCTGTCCTTGGATTCTTAGTAAAGTAAATGAACAAATGAATAAATAAACAAATATAAAAATTGAAGTACAGATACACAGAGAATGTACTTAGCACAGAGGATTTTATTTGGCCATTTTTTTTATTAGAGATGAATTGCTTAGTTGTTATAGACAGTCTGTGGTCTCCAATGGTAAAATGGAAATCCTCGGAGAATAAAAAGTGCTGTTACTGAATGCAGTCTTATATTTGTAAAGAAAAAACACTGCTCCAAAAGAGTTGAGAATACACTTATTTGTTTATTTACTTATTTATTTATGGGGCACAAGTCTGTTTTTTTTTAATTTAAAAACATTTATTTTTCATTTTACCCCAGTTCTCCTTCTTCCCTCTCTACCCACCTCCCAGGATTTCTTGATAAATGTTCACAGAGTTAACATGCCCATGTTAGAAGGTGGAGTCAAGGAGACACCATGTACTGAAGGAGAAAGACACCACTGGAATCTTACCGGGAGGTCATAGCCTCATGTTGATATATAGATTAATAGAAATGGGTTAATTCAAGATGGAAGAGCTAACTAGAAATATGCCTGACTCATTGGCCAAAGTAGCTTCTTTATTAACCAATAGTAATAAAACAAAACATATTTACAGCATACAGAGGAAAATCCCACATCATATGCTAACATGTCCGTCTTAACATGCCTGTGTTAACATGCCATGTAAATAGCTCTGGGTCAGGAAGGAGAGGTCCCTTCTCAGTCCCCACTTTAAGTGTAAATATTGTCTTATCTATACTTGATATGTGTTCCCCTGGTGCAAGGCCTGCAGGTATTTAGGCAGTTGAGAAAGAAGGATAGGAAATTCCAGCCAGTGTGCACTACAGAATGAGTTCAAAGATATACTGAACAACTTAGTGAGATCCTACATGAAAATAAAAAATAAAAATATATAAGAAGCCGGAGCCAGGTATGGTGGTACGTACTTTTAGTCCTAACCTTTGACTGGCAAAGTCTGGAAAATTTCTGTGAGTTCAAGGACAGCCTGGTCTACATAGTTATCTCCGGGACAACCAGGACTACATAAAGAGACCCCGTCACCACAGACCAATTAATTAATTAGTTAGTTATAAAATGAAAATATAAGGAGGGTGGGAAATGTAGCCCAGTAGCAGAAAAATTTTCTATGTATCCTAAGTGAGGGGCTGGGGCATGACTCGATGATTGGCTATTACCTAGAATCTCCCAATGAGGGGTTGAGGTGGTTTGATGCTAGAATCCCTGCCTAGAATCCACAGTGAGGGTCTAGGGATGTGACTGATTATAGAGAGTAGGCCAATTTGTTCATCAGCCACAGAGGTCAGTTTTCGTTTTCTGTACTGACCCCCCAGCCCCAACACATTAGCAAAAAACAAAAACAAGAAAACCAACTAAATAACCAACCAGAAAACATGAAACATAAAACATAAATAAATAAACAAACCCCCAAAAGCCAGAGGTTAAAGCGTGCATCATTTGCCTCCTTTTTTTTTTGATATTTATTTGTGTGTGTGTGTGTGTGTCTATGTCACAACGTGTGTATACAGGTTAGAGAACTTTTAAGAGTCAGTCCTGTTTTTCAATCTTGTGAGTTCCTGGGATTGAACTAAGGATGGAAGGCTTGGCAGCAGGCACCCTTCCCTACTGAGCCATCTTGTAGACCCCTAGCTTCCTTATTTTTTCAACCTTATGTAGGTGGAGCTACCTAGGACATTTATGTTTATTCCTGGTGTCTTTCATAACTTGTTGTCTGTGAGGTCTATCCACATTAGCTAACATTGTGTAAAACAATGAATTTTTGTTTTTGTATCATGCAATCTCGTCTGGGGGGGGATTGTCAGTAAACTCTTTGTTATAGTTGGTTTCTATAGAACCACCTTCTTATAACTTTTAATTCACCATGAAGGGAAATAATTGAGGAGCAGAGCTCAAGGCAGGAATCTGGAGGCAGAAACAGAGGCGAAGACCATGGAGGAATGCTGCTTACTAGCCCGCTTGTTTACATGGCTTACTCGCTTGTCATCGCCGCTTCTTCTTCTTTAAAATGTCACTCATTTTACTTTATGAATATGAGTGTTTTGTGTATGTATATCACACATGTGTGCTTCGTACCTGAGGAGGCCAGGAGGAGTCAGTGGAATTCCTGGAACTGGAGTTCTAGAAGTTTGTGAATCACCATGTGGTTGCTGGACTCAGGTCCTCTGCAAGAGCAGTCAGGTACTCTAGATCACTAAGCTGGCTCTCCAGCTGAACAGCTTGCCTGTTATACAATCTACCACTACTCACCCACGGATGCCACTGCACACAGTGGGCTCCCACATCAATCATCAAGTAAGAAAATGCCTACAGACCTGCCTACAGGCCAATCACTCATTTTACAAACCAGAAGACAGAAGTTCAGAGAGATGAAGCCCTGAATTCCAGGAGTCTGGACTTTTCTCTCCCCTCAGCTCTTCAAGCCATCCTAATTCTCTATTCTAGGAATATATATGTCAGACACTGACTTTTTCCTTCCTGATATAGCTCTGGGGTTTCTCTGGGATATGGTCATCTGTAGAGTGTGTTTCAGTCTTCAGGGATTTCTGAACAGAAATGAGGGGAAAAAAAAGGGGGAAGTAGGTGTGGGGCTCCTTGAGTAATAGGAAGTAGGTTTCTGTCTGATTTTCAAATAGCAAGGGATGTGGCTTCATTGTGTCAGTACAACCAGTGGTTAAGACAGAACCACATGGAACTAAGGTCCTGCCCATTCCCCAGTCCTAAGCTCTTTACATTCCGAGTTCACCATAAACACTTTGGCAGTTGTTTTATTATCCTGAGATGGGGACTAAAGGGAAAATCCTATTTATTTATAGCACTGTGTAAACAGATGTATGTCCTAAACAACTTTCCTTTTTGTGTGTGTATGTATACCTTTGCAGAGCTGTACTGTTTGATTCAATTTTGATACTGTACCCTGGTTTAGGGCAGCCTAGAGATGCTAATTAATGAGTTAACATCTCAGTAGCCTTGGGCTAGGGATATAGGTCCTTTAGTAGCCTGCTTCCTGATAGTCAGGAAACTCTGGATTCCGTCCCCAGCAACACACAAACCAGGTGTGATGATGGGTTTGTAATCCTAACATGCGGGCAGGATGACCTGTTCATGGACTGAGGGAGATGAAAGGCTCAGGAGGTAAAGTGCTTGCTATGGAAACATGAGGACCTGATTTCAGATCTCCAGAAAGTCTTTAAAAGGTAAGAACAGTGCACACTCATGATGCATGATGCCAGACCTAGAGATGGCCAAGACAAGCAGAACTCCAGAGTGCATTGGTTATCTGGTCTAGTAAATTGCTAATCTCTAGATTCACTGAGATACTCATTCTCAAAATAAGGCAGAGAGCGAAACAGGAACATAGCCTATATTGACGTCTGGCATCCAGATGCATGTTCAGACTCAGACAAAGACACGCACAGACACAGACATGCAAGCATGCACACACACAAGCACACAGAAGTTAAAAGTCATCTTTTACATGTAATGTATGAGATCCTGTTCTCTCCCTCCCCCCCGCCCCAAATAGGCTTTCACAGAGTTACTTACACATCTCTCTGACTTGGTTATAAATCAAGGATTTCCTCAGATGTTTTTTCTTGGAAAATCTTATTTTTCCCATTTCTTTGTTAGTTCTTTAAGAATTTCATGCAATATACTTTGCATATTAATTTTATCATCTAACTCTGACCAGAACTTCTTTCCCTTCCTTTCCCTCCCCTTCCCTCCCCTTCCCTCCCCTTCCCTACTTAGCTCTGCATCCTCTTATTTCCTTTTTCTTAAAAAAAATATTTGTTTAAATTTATTTTATGTGCATTGGTGTGGAGGTATCATATCCTCTGGAACTGGAATTACAGACAGTTGTGAGTTGGCATATGGGAACTCAACCACATATGGCTGGAAACTGAACCACAGCCAGTGCTCTTAACTGCTCGCTATCTCTCCAGCCCCCTTTTAGTTCTTTTTTTTTTTTTTAAAAACCCATCCAATAAATATAATAAATCACATACTCTGTGATATGTGGCCTTCCAGTGGAGCGTGGTTGATCTTCCAGAGACTATACCCTTAAAAGAAAAGACACTCCTACAATCTTCCAATTGTCAGTAGCTCCTCAGGCATGGTACTTCATGCTCACCTCTCCTTTCCATACTGAGATTTGGTTTGGCTTTAGCTTGCAGGGGCATCGTTCACACTGTTATAAACCCTGTAGCTTTGTATGTGCAACTGCCCTGTCATGCCCAGAAAACACTATTTCCTTGTAGACAGCTGCCACCTCTGACTCTTACAATCTTTTTGTGCTCTAACACAATCTCTGTTTCACAATGATCCCTGAACCTTGGGGAGGCGTTGCGTGTGATACACATTTTCCATTTGGGATTGAGCATTCACTAGTCTTTTGTTCTCTACATCTTGACCAACTGTGGATCTCTGTATTCCTTATTATCTCCAGGGAAATGAACCTTCTCTGATGAGAGCTGAGAGATGCACTACTCTATGTGTAGAATGACAGTCACTACTAGTTGGTTAACACTATGTCTAGTTAGAATAGCAGTCGAAGGTTCTCCACTAGGGCCTATAACCTCTCTAGTCAGAGGCTCATGGCTCTTGGAAAAAGCAAGGAATACATTTGAACTCACTGGCATAGGAAGACTTTTTAAAATAGGACCTTAAAGGACAGGTGTTGAGATCAACAGTAAATAAATGGAACCCAATGTCATCAAAAAACTTTTATACAGCAAGGAATACCAGGTGGCAAATACGGGTTTTGATTTTTGTAGTGGGCTTTAAATCCAATAAAAATGTTGCTGGTTAATCTCATGATGTTTATGCCAGTATTGTACCAATGGATATGACTTGTCAGGATGGTTGTCGTTGGAGCTCTCAGTGTTCATTCCTTTTCTAGTAGCATGCATAGTACCTCCTAGCACTGTATAACTGTGCTGCAGATCTGTACAGATGGAATAAAAACAGCATGTCACTGGCCTCAAAGCAAACCCATTGATCACTGAAACTGAACTGAGGATCTAGACACAAGACCACACTCCCACAATAATCACTGCAGTAGACAGCATCTTCAACAAATGGTGCTGGCTAACCTTGATAGCCACATGTAGAAGAAAAAAGCTGATTCCTTATTATCACTCTGCACAAAACTCAGCTCCAAATGGACCAAGGACTGCAACATGAGGCATGGTGACCTGAATCTGATATTGGAAAAAGTAAGGAATACATTTGAACTCACTGGCATAGGAAAGACTTTTAAAATAGGACCTTAAAGTACAGGTATTGAGATCAACAGTAAATAAATGGGACCCAATATCATTAAAAAAACTTTTATACAGCAAGGAATACCAGCACTCAAATATAGAGGCAGTCTATAGAAGTGAAAAAATCGTTATCAACTGGACATCTGATAGCACTTTAGTATCTAAAACATACAAAGAGCTAAAAATAAATAAAATAAAATAAAAATAAAAAAGCTAAACATCAAGAAAGCAAACAACCCAATTTAAAAACAGGCAATAGGGAAGACAGATTTCTCAAAGGAGGAATTACTAATGGTTGCAAAACATTGAAATGAATGTTGAAAATCTTTATCTAGCAGGAAACTATTTTTAGGTTTCATCTTACTCAAGTCAGAGTGATCAAGATCAAAAGAACTCAAATGGTAACAAACCCAGGTGTGTGGTGGGGGCATGGTGGTGGGATGGTGCTGGTTGCTGGGTGGCACTTATTCACTGTTGCTGACAGTAAAACCTGGAGCACCATTCTGGGTTCACTCACCTTGGAGCAGGTACCTCAGATACCAGATACTGTACAAACTGGACTAATTTGGTTGTAGCTACACTGAAACCCATGAGGGAAGATGTGACGGGATACAAGGATTTATTAAAAAGAACAAGACAAAGGTACACACAGACTACAATACCCAAAAGGAGCTCCTCGTCGGAGTACGCAGGTCGGCGGTCCGCGCAGAGAGAGCGCTCCCTACCTGGGTTGCCATATTTATACCCCTCCTGGGACTTGGTGACCCGGCCCCATTAATTAATTGAGGGGTGGCAGCAGGGTGTGGTCACAAGCCAAAAGACCACACCCCTTCAGGAAAACATTAGTCTTATGAGGGCAAGTGACATGACATTTTAATTATTTCAAATATTTCAATGCAAGGGATCAGGAAATTGTGCAGTTCAAGGGTTAGGAGTCTTTCCCCTTCTTCATTTTCTAAAGCAAACATACATGCATTAGCCTACAGAAGGACACTTAGGAGAATTTGTGTGTTTACAGCCTGTGAAGGGACTAGAGGTGAATAGTATTAGTAACAACACTATAGCACTAGCTGTCATTTATAAGTATTTCAGACCAACACGAAAATGTATGTTCTTTTTGCCTTTTCTCTTTATTGACCGCCTTGGGTTGAGGTAATAAAAGTCCAAAAATTCATCTCAAGTTTTTCTAATGAGTGTATAGGTCAAGAGGGAATGTCTATACAAAGCCCAGGGGAACCCAAAGAAGATAAAGCTTGACGTTGGAGCCCTCTCTTCACACTTCCTGTACATTGTCTTCAGAAGGTAGAGAGGAGTTGTTGCCCAGGTTGGTGCCTGTGTCACTGGTCTGGGCTGAATCCTCGCTCAGAGCTCTCTCTAGACTAGCTGGCAGGGAGTGGATTAGTTTCTCTCTGAAGTCCTGGCCCATGAAGACATAGAGTATTGGGTTGAGGCAGCTGTTAAAGAATGCCAAGGCACTTGTGACGTTCACTGCAACTATGAGATTTGGACTCATACCATTCCAGCGTTCACGGACTCTGATTGTGGCTATGAGGGCCACTACCTGATATGGGCACCAGCAGAGGAAAAAGGCAGCCACAACAAAAGAAAGGACCCGCAGGGGACGGCTGGATTTGATCAGGCCTTGCCTGTGCATTTTAGTGGCTATGAGCCCATAGCAAATGGCTACAATGGACATGGGTGTGCTGAACCCAATGATGAACCTGATGATCCCTCTGACGGTAAGCATGGCAACCGCCACCTTCTTCCTCTCTACAGGATCTTCGGTCCAGGGGGAGAAGTCAATAGTGCAGGCTGTTTTCCCTGGCCCAAGTTTATTAGGAATTGTGGTCACACGAATGATAACTGGCAAGGTAAGGAGAAAAGCACAAATCCAGGGTCCAATGATTACTTTCTTGGCCAGGCTCACAGTTCTGTGGTTCTGAGCCCAGACCGGATGCAGGACACAAATGCAGCGGTCTAGTGCTATGAGGGCGATCAGGAAGACACTTCCAAACAGGTTAATGTCGACTATGGTAAATATGAACTTGCACATAAACCAACCGAATATCCACTGCCCTCCCATGGCCTTGGAGGCAATGAAAAATGGCAAAGTGGAGGTGAAACAGAAGTCCGCAACGGCCAAGTTCAAGTAAGAGATGGTGGTAACTGTGCGTACCATGCGGAAGCCGGCCACCCAGATCACGAGCCCGTTGCCCAGCACGCCAAGGACAAAGGTGATTGCAAACACCAAATATGAGAAGACATTCAGAGCAGTATGACCCGCAGATACTGACTGGGTCCTTGCAGACACATTCATGAGGAGAGAGATGTTGGAGTCCATCTTGTTCACACCTAGAACATTAAGAAACAGGGATATTGGTTTGTTTGCTTATTTATTTAACTTTTTCTTTTCTCCTTGAGACAGAGTCTCAGTACACATCCTTTTCTAGTCTAGAACTCTCTCTATAGACTAAAGTGGCTGCAATCTCACAGAAATCTGCTTGCCCCTTTCTGCCTGCTGGGATGAAGGGTGTCTGCCACCATGCCTGGCTTTAGTTTTCTTTTCATTTACCGTGAGTGAACATTCTCTTCGCATGCATTAGTGCATATATGCACACCTATGTGGTACCCTGAGGTTGATGGCAGGCACCTTCCTCTACCACTCTTCCCCCTTAATCATCGAGACAGGGTCTCTCAGTTTAACCCAGCACTCACAGCAATGGCTAACTTTGGTAGGCAGATTACTCTGGGGATTGGCTCTCTCCACCTTCTGAGACTGGAATTATAGGTAAACCACTATGACCAGATGATATTTACTTTTTTTTTTTGGATCCAAACTCTGGCCTTCACATTTGTATGTAAGCACTTTAACCACTGAGGTGTCTCTTCAGTACCTATTTTTAAAAATGCCAAGAAAGGCAATTTTCCTTGCCTTTATTGTACTGAATCTGTTTTCCCTCTGAGCCCCTCACACCCAAGCTAGAGCAAGCTTCCACTGCCTGACATGTTTACCCATGTGGTTAACCTCTTTTGTTTTTGTTTTTCAAGATAGGATTTCTTTGTGTAGCCTTGGCTGTCTTGGAACTAGCTCTGTAAACCAGGATGGCCTCCAACTCACAAAGATCCACCTGCCTCTACCTCCCAGGTGCTGGGATTAAAGACATGTGCCACCACTGCCTGGCTGTTGTTAACCTCTTAACAGATAGGGGAAGGTAGTGCCTATGTTTCCACAATTGCTAATATGCCTTCTGCACCAAGGCAACTACTTGGCTGATGTAGATACTTAACTTACAAGGGGCGGGGGGGACACCCTCAAAACTGAATGAAGAGCATGTAGATAAAATTTGTGTTCAACACTTCAGTACAAGATCAAGCCAACAGGATGGGTCAATATTCCAGCAGACAGCCCTCAGTGGACTGTTCAAAGCAGAAAAAGAGGACACGGTGGCAGAGGGGTGTGTGCTGGGTGGTGTTAAAAGGGCAAGAGTGTGAAGGTGATTGTGTATGCAGCTGTTGAAGAATAAATAAAAGTTATGGTTAAAAAAAGGTGTGTTCAAGCACGAGTTGTGCACACATTTCATAGCTGTGTTTCTCGTTATAGCTAGAATATAAAGACAACCTGCCCTAGTTTGCCTTCCAACAACAATTTGTGAAGAAAAGGGTTTATTTCAGTAAATATTTTACACTCCATAATGAAGGAAAGTCAAGGCAGGAAACTGGAGGTAGTAGCTGAAACAGAGGCCATGGAGGAATACTGTCTTTTGGCTTGATCTTGTGGATATTCAGCATGCTTTCTTGTATAAAAGAGGACCATCCGCTCAAGGGAAGCACCACACACAGTAAGCTGAGCCCTCCTACATAATTCTTTTTTCAAGACAAGGTTTCTCTGTGTAGCTTATAGCTTTAGTGCCTGTCCTGGAAGTAGCTCTTGTAGACCAGGCTGGCCTTGAACTCACAGAGATCCGCCTGCCTCTGCCTGCCATGTGCTGGGATTAAATGCATGTACTACCACTGCCTGGCTACATCAAATCTTTAAAAGATTTATTTATTATGTATTTGAGGGTTCTGCCTGCATGTATGCCTGCATGCCAGAAGAGGGCACCAGATCTCATTGTAGATGGTTGTTAGCCACCACATGGATGCTGGGAATTGAACTCAGGAATAACAACCAGTACTCTTAACTTCTGAGCCATCTCTCCAGCCCTCCTATATCAATTCAAAAAAATGCCACACAACTGGTCTACAGGCCAATCTGATTAAGGCAATTACTCAGTGGGAAGAGTATTACTAAGTCTGAGGCCTGTATTCTATACAATATACAATAAGACTCTCTCAAAAAGCAAACCAAAATAATGAAGAACTTGCACATGGTATGACAGATATGCCTTAAAGGTATAGCACAAAAGAATCCAGACATGAAATGTCATATCATACATTATTCAGATTATAACAAATATCCAGAATAGGTAAGTATACAAAAAGCAGCACGCTAGTGGATACAGAGGCCTGGTGGAGGATGTGAGAATTATTGCTCAAAGGGTATGGAATTTGTTTTTCTTTGAGTGATGCAATGATTCTAGAATTAGATAGGGGAATTGCTGCAAAACATTTTAAATGCACTTAATGACATTTAATTTTCAAGTGGTAAAATTTAAACTGGGTGTGGTGGGAATGTACACTTGTCACCTCAGCTCTTGACTCTGTGGCTAGTAAGGGCTACATAGTGATTTTAAGACCAGACTGAAAGGCATTGCAAGACCTTGTCTCAGGAAACAAGCAACAAGGGGCTGAAGAAATTGTTCGGTCAGTAAAGGGCTTGCCACAAAAGTGTGAGAATGACAGTGTGGATGCCCACCTACATGTAAAACTGGTAAGATGGCATTCGCCTGTCTAAAATTCTCAGTGGTGGAGTAGCACAGACAGGTGCCTCCTTAAGGCAGCCAGTCAAATTGGGTGTGTGACTCCCAGGTCCAATGAGGCACCTTGTCTCAAAAACTGAGACTTGTGGCTTTTTTACGCAAGCAGCAACAGCAACAACAACAAAAATCAGGTGGACTTTTGTTACATGCATTTTACCAAAACAAAGAAAATGTGGTGTATGGACATCAGGGAACTGGCAGAAGACAGCTTCAGTGGCCCAGAGAGACAGTCGCGAACCCATCACTCTGTAAATGCACTTCATTATACACCTACCTTCTTCCTTCCTAGGGCTTCAGTAGAGCTCCCTCTCTTCTGCTTAGAGGAGACATTTACATGAGTATTGGCTTCTGGTGACATCTCTGAAATTGTCTCTTTTATAGTATTTCTCTTATATTTGAAATTACAATATAATTTCATTATTTTCCCCCTTCCTTTTCCTCCCTCCAAACCATCTGTCTCATATGCTCTCCCACTCTTCCCTGCTCTTTTTCAATTGCATGGCCTCTTTTTTCATTGATTGCTGTTACACCATACCCACACACCCACACACAGAGTGTTAAATAGAACCTGCTCAATCTGTATGTTGTTACTTGCATATATGTTTCCAAGGGAAATCATTTGATATTAGATAACCAATTAAAATTAGTTTTTAAAAATCAATTTAAAAATTATTTTTTAATTACACTATATGTGAATATCAGTGTATGAATAAGTGCATTGAGTGAAGATGCCCGAAAAGGCCAGAAATGATGGGTCCCAATTGCTATCTGCCTGGCTTAAGTGCTCAGAACTGGACTCAGGTCCTCTCCAAGAGTAGCAAGCACTCTTAACCACTGAGTTGTTTCTCCAACCACTTCTCTAAGATTACCCTGGAGGAAGGAAATTATGTTCTCTCTGTATATGAGTTCTCAAGATGCTCGAGGGTGAGAAAGGACAAGAGAGAAATTGGAGTTCCAATATGTGGTAGGTATGAAATTTCATTGGATTAAGTATGCAAAGAATTGCTCATGTCAAAAATGATTCCCTAATATTAGCTATAGTCTTCCTTAAATGGGGGTGAGGGGTAAAATAGGTTAATAGCCTTGGATGTGAGTCAGTGATTGACAAGTATAATTTACTGAATAATGACAGGTGTGTGTGCGTGTGTGTGTGTGCATGTGAACATGCATGCAGAGGTCAGAGGTCAATGTCTGATGTCTTCCTTGATTACTCTTTACCTTCTGTTTTTGAGACCAAGTCTTTCACTAAACTTAGAGCTACACTGATTGGCCAATGCATTCCAGGTATTTGACCCTCTCCTCTCCCATCTCCTATTGCTGAAGTTGAAGGCCCACACTTCTGCACTTGGCCTTTAAGTGGGTGCTGGTGGTCTGAAGATAGGTCCTCATTGACTTCACTGAGTGAGCAATCTCTTCAGTCAGAAGTTCTACTCTTTTTATTTACATTTGTGAAAATGAAAAAAACAGACCTGAAACATAAAATTAGCTTCTTATAGTCACTCAGTTTCTCAGTCCGAAATTTCAGCAAATGCCTCTTTCTGACCCTGCTCTGCCACACTACCCCTGTTGGAACAGGGGCTGACTACCATAGTATCAACTCCAATTTGAGAAGGGAAAGAGCAACAGTAACCCTCAGGTTTGAAAGTCTGTGGAGGAAGCAGCTTGTGATGCCTCATTAATAATGTTTACAGTTCTTGACTACATGCTGAGGTGATAATTTGATTAGATAAGTTTATGTAGTTGGTGAACAAATAGTGGATTAAAATTAATCCCTTCCCTTCTCCTCTGTTTTCCTCCTTCCTCCATTTCTCCCTCTTCCTTCCTTTCCTCCTCCTGTTTCACCTAAGTTCTTTTGCATCCCTAATTGACCTGGAACTTTCTGTACAGAACAGGCTGGCCTTGAACTTATAACGGTCCTATATCTCTGCTTCCAAAGTGGTAGGATTCCAGATGTATGCTAACAAGCCCAGAGAGCTCTCATTTTCCTTCTACTCTCTTCATCCTTCTTTTCTTCATCTGTTTTGGTTTTGTCTTTTGAGAATAGTTTCATGAATCCCAAATGTATAGACTTAAACTTCTGGTCCTCATTCTTCTACCTCCCAAATTCTGGGATTGTCAGTATGCACAATCTTCAATTTTCGTAATGCTGGGTTTCGAATGCGGGGCTTATATGCTAGACACATTCTCTTCCTGCTGAGCTACAACCCCAGTCCTGCAATTCGCTTTATTTCTTTAAAGCACCCATAGCAGAGCCTACAGTCACACTTATAGCTCACATTATTATTGAATCTCAATGCTTGACTCTTTGAGAACAATTTGGAAGTCTCTTCTCTTTCCCCAGATTCTACCAACTACCAACCATCAAATTGGGCTGTTTGTTCTCAAGAATCTCTGAGGCAACAATAGAGAAGATTACAAAATGAATAAGGAAGATTTTGCTGTGAGAGGTCAGAACATGCAAGAGCAGAAAACCAATGAGAAATGGCCCCACCTATGGTTGGCGAGAGAAAAATGTGGTTTGGATCGAATAAGAATGCTGTTAGCCAACGTTTAGGGAAGCCGTTAAACCTGCCAATCACCGTACCACCTTCTTCAGAACCTGATAAAGCTGAACTTGACTAAATAGGAAAACAATTAAAATTAGTAGTTCCAGAGGAGGCAGAGGAAAATTCTGCAGCAGAATCCATGAAGCATGTGGGTGGGGCCTTTCTTCTTGCAGGCTCATCACTGTTCACATATATGCCCTTTTCTGGGAACTTCCTATGACTTATAAGAACAATTTTGTTCCTTCTGTCTTGTGGTTAAAGTTTTGAGCCTTTTCTCCTCTGACCCAAACACAGACCATGCTTCTCTTCATCCTCCAGCAAAGCCACTGTCCTTCACACTCCTGAAGGACCTTCTGTGGCCCCACGTCTATGACCAGAAGACCAGTTTCCTAGCCTCAGACCTTCCCCCTGTTCATTCCTCAAATCCTTCACAACATACTTTTCCCTAGGAGTGCTATCCCTCACTAGTGCACATTCAACACTTTTTCTTGATTCCTCCCAATGAATGAGCACATCAATATGCTCTAGAACACGGCATCTTTAATACAAGTTATCATTCACTTTTATATTACCTTTTGTATCTCAACCATGCCTTTGACTTTCTTTTGCAGCAAAACATCTGAAAGAGTGATATATATTCTTGTATTTACCTCTTTATCTTATATTTCACTACAATTGAAATTATTTATTCCTTTACATTTTTTTATCTTTTTAGACAGGCCCTCAAGTAGTCCAGGCTGACCTTGAACTTACTATAAGAAGACAAATATAACCTTAGATTTCTGCTTCTCTTGCATCTACAACTCCAGTATTTAGATGGCATGAGTGTGCCACTGTGTGTGATTTATGTTGTAGTAGAGAGAAACCTCAGTGCTTGTTAAGCAAGCATCCCCAGCCCTCTATTACACAGATCAAAGTCTACTCTGCCACCAATCAGCTGAATACAACCTCACTAAGTTGTGCAGACCCTCAGGCAAAGTTTTCTCACCTGTAATTTCCAACAGCTGTGGGTCTTCTTTCAGACAGCTCTAAGTCTGATCTCCTAGAGATGTCTCTAACGGCCCAACAGAAAATACTCAAAGGAATGGGGAAGGGTAACAGAGCAGAAATGAATTGAGAAACAGGAAACCAGGCTTCCTGTGATTTGCATTGACTGTCACATTTTTTTTTTCTCAAAAGCATTTGGTGACTGGACTGGATCCTTGTTAGATGCTCAAGAGCCAGAAAACCTTTCTCTGCTTCCTCATTGGTGGGATGTAGATGGTCCAACCTTCTCTATATCAAAGGTGAAGGGTGTTCAGAAACCTTCTCAGCAATGGGAAGGAGGAGGCGGCTATGGGAAAGCATGAAAGGCAGAGATGGAGGGAGAGAAATAGAAACGAGAGACCCAGAGAAAAGATTGATGTGAATAATTCAGACAGTCAGAGATACCCACATTCTACACTTAACTACAGTCACCATGATCAGTTCCATAAGAGCCTGCACTTCTACCAAGTCACCTTGATCATTCATAACAGACACCCTTTAGAAAGTTTCCAAGGTAGGAAGGTGTTGACTTTTTTTTGGAAGGGTATCAAAAGATGCCTATTCGCCCCATACACGACACCAGGGACAAACGTAAGGAACATGCCAGGTTCAACTTGGTTTTACTGGGGTTACTTAAAAAAGTATACATGTGTGAGTATTTACTTACAGGGACCAGGATGACTCAAAGGCTGTTGCATCACCAAAAGCCCACCTCAGCCTGAGTGACAGTAAAGAAACATAGCCAATCTGGACCTCTCTGCAGAACTTGCAGGCAACTCTTCAGGTTAGAGACTCTCCCACAGGCAGGCTGGTTAGTCTGAGAGCATCCTCCAGGCAACTCTCCCTCCTCTCTTCTCCCAAGCATTTGCTTAGTGCTTTCTTAATCTTGTAGAGGGTCCTATATATTTTGTAAGTTTCTGCTTTCCCTAGCAACATGTTGTTCCTAGGGGGAAATGTTTTAAGTTTTAAATGCCTAGAACCTCAGGCATCCTCTCTCCAGGGTGGAATAGCTCAGTAGGAAAAAATATTGCTACACAATTGATGGAACTTGCAAGTAAAGTTGTACATAATCACAAGGAACTCACAAGGAATTGAGTGGTAAAGAATATAGGACCCAGCCATGACAAGTTCAATGGAGGTCTGGGTCTCAGTAGTTTACCCTAAGGCAATACCTAGTTCCAAGAAGGACCACAAACTGAGACCACCAAGGCACCATGCAGGAACAGACCATTCAAAGGAAATTCCTGATGTTCCAACCATTGTAGATAGGATCAACAGCCAGCACACACCTATTACTTATCACCAGGACACCCCTAGACAAATGTCAGCCAATCAGGAGTCCTGAACCTTAGAAATCCCTCACTCCATCCTTTGCTATTACAAAATCCCTACCCTAAGTGAGCTAGGGGCTCTCTGATCACTCCAATAGGTTGGACACATGGAGAGTCTGAGTTTGCGAATTTATGTCAAAATAAAGGCTCTTTGGTTTTACATACAGGGTTTTGTCTCCTAGTTGGTTTTGTGAGGGACTCCATGATCTGGGCATAACAAAGGACATCACTTTACATAGTGAAAAACCCAAATCCCAAGAGAAAACAAGAAAGGGGATAAGTAGAGAGTAATTGTTGAACATACTGTGAGGTCATTTGAAGTCTGATTGCTCTCCTTGAAAGTGGTCTGATGAGAGTCCCCCAATAGCTCTTTCACAGCCCACCACATCTCTTACTGAAGCGCAGGACGGCTTTGCTCTTTGCTGCTCAATAGCCTATGATTAGCACCTGTGAAATTGCAGCGCCATGCGTGTAGAGTTTAGAGGGTGAAGAAAAGCAGGAAAGTCCCAGGGTGGACTTCTGCTTTGTGTGACCACACTTGCACAATATAGGTAAACCCAAAGGAAGTGGCCCTGGGCTGTGCTGGGTTGGAGAAATTCCTGTTTGAGATACCAATTCTCCTGTCAGAAAACAGACTACTGGCAACTCCCTTTGGGAGCTGTGAAAGTTCTCAGAACCTGGACTGGGTTGGTCACTTGTTGGGTGACAAGACAAGCCATTTAACCAGAGCTGAGTATTTTCTATCAAGTGTGAGAAAGTCAATATTTAATACCTGGCAGGCTTCAGGGTCCTCAGCTCAGCTTTACAGCATGAATACACAGATAATATGCCAAGAGTACATCATTTAATAACACAGCAATTGGATTTCACATCACTTCACATGCCATATTTTATTCTTCTTTTATTCTTCTTTAGGCAAAAAAAAACCAAACAAATCCACAAACAAACAAATGAACTGACAAGAAAGCTATTTCTGGCCTGCAGGCTGTACAAAAACTACTGTTAGCGGCCCTAGAGAAGAGAGTTATATGGTCAAGAGCACTTGATGTTCTTACAGATCACAACAACCGAACAGGTGGGGACTGGATGTGACCTTGATTTAGGAGGCTCACTCACTTCACCTGTGACTTCAGAGTCATAAGTGACAAAATTAATTTTTATTTCAGCAGACTAGACAAGGTAAGTGATGCAGGGCATGTACCACAGATTCCAGTGCAATAAATATTATCTGCATCTTAGAAACCATTCTTGTCTGCTGACATTCTTATCTTCTAAGTAGACCTTTCTGTCACACCTTCTCTACGCACTGTCTGCAGATCAGACCTTGCTCTGGAACTGCAGGCACACCTTAGGATCACTTGTCCCTTCAGGCCCACCTCTAGACTTTCCTCTCATCAACTTTTTGCTTCATCCTATCTTCTCTCCTAAACTGGGGTCTTCTTCACTCTCAAGTTGATGTCTGAACTCCCACTCCATTCAGAATGTGACTGTTCAGAGTTAGGACATTTAAAGAGCTAATTAAAAATAAATGAAGTCATAAGGGTGGGACCTAATCCAATATAAGTGGTGACCTTTTGATAGGAGAGAAACACCAGGGCGTCTATAGAAGGACGCAGATGGCCATTTGAAAGCCAAAGAGAAGCCCCAGGACCATCATCATGATCTGGATCACAGCATCCCTAATTATGACAAAATCAATTGCTGTGTTTTAAGGCGGCCAGTGTGTGGTACTCTGTAGTGTTGCCTTAGCAAACTAACCCATGCCGCTTTAGTTCAGGGTTTCCTACCTTTAAGGTGACCTCAAATCTACTCAATTCCTACAGTGTATTAAAGAAGATGGCCACAGACTGGAGGTGTAGGTCAGTTAGCAGAGTGACTGCCTAGCCTGCCGAAGTCCTGTATAAACTGGGTGTGATAGTGCATGCCTGTAATTCCAGTACTCGGGAGGTGGAGAAAGGAAGATATGGAGTTTAGATGTATACTTAGTGTGTTTAAAGATAGCTTGTGATACATGAGAACCTGTTTTCAAAATGTAGGCAGAAGAGAAGCGGGTGGGGACATGGAGAGAGATAGAGACAGAGGCAGAGAAATAGTGGTACATACAGAAAGAACATGACCAGGGCACTGCTTTTTGACATTTTCCTCACTATGATTGTTATGATTTATGGTGGTGTGACCCTGGGGGACAACTCTGCTCTTATGGGGAGCTGCAGTGGGTGAGAGACAGACAGCCATTTGGAAAGAGATAGTATAGAGTTTATTTACTGGATATTGGGAAGGGTATAAGGGTAAGGGGGCTATGGAGGAATGACAGAAAGAGAGAGAGGGAGAGGAAAGAAGGGGAGGAAGGGAGATGCAGAACCTGCTTCTTCAGAAGAAGGATGGAGATGGGGGGGGAGAGAGAGGGAGAGGAGGCTTGAGATGAGCTTGTCTCAGCAGGAGGGAAGGGGGATGATTGGGGGTGAGCAGAGTTTGTCTCTTAATGAGACAGGGTACCCAGGTGACAGGGCAGGCCAGCAGATTTATAATTACAGCAATGATAGTGTTTATGCCCTTTCTCATTACTTCTGAGTCAGGAAAAAACTGAATTGGCAGGTCCCCAAGTTGGTGTCCACAGAAAACTGAAGAATTTTTAGGTGTGGAATGAAACCCATATATATATATGCAGTTAGAACTCTTGTAGTAGGCAGAGGGACAAGACAGTCACTTTAGTCTTCATGTGTGTAATGCCTGCACCCAAAGAGACAAGAGGAGATGTCTGGCCTCCCTAGATCTGGAGTTATATGCAGTTGTGAACAGTCTGATGTGGGCACAAATGAAACTGGGTCCCCTGGAAGACCAACGAGTGCTCTTAACCACTGAGACATCTATCAAGCTACTCTTCTTTATGCTTTAAAAGCAAACCTATTTATTTATGTTTAAATATATGAGTGTTTTTGCCTGCATGTATGACCGTGCATCGTGTTTGTGTCTGGTCCTTGCAGAAACCAGAAGAAGATCTTGAATCCCATGGAAATGGAGTGACAGATGGTGTGAGTCAGATGGGGATGACAGAAATCGGGTCCTCTTTAAGAGCATTCAGTGTTCTGAGTCTCAGAGCCATCCGTTGATCCTCCCCCCTTTTCTTAAAGAATGAGGGGCCTGGAGGGATGTTTCAGTAGTTAAGAACAAGTACAGCTCATGTAGAGGACCTGACTTTGGTGAGGACCAAAGCTCACATCAGGCTGTTCACAACTGTATGTATTTTCAGATCAGGGGATGTAAAGAACCAGAACTCTGAGACTGACAGGATTAATGTCATGTGTTCCACAGATCATTGGTGAGAGGATATTTACACTTCTGTATCTCCAATATAACTTCACTTCGGCTAGAGAGAGGGCTTAGCAGTTAGAGCACTGGCATCTCTTCCAGAGACCCAGATTCAGTTCCGGAACAGCAACTGCCTTTAACTCCAGTTCCAAGGGATTCAATGCTCTCTCTGGCCTCTGGTTATTCCATGAATATGTGAGTTGGGTACACAGACATACATACAGGCAAAACCTCCGCACACATACAGTAGGATAAAAAAAATGACTCATATGGCATCACATTCGCATAGCTTCTGAAAATCTTAAGAAACCTTGGATTTCTGCCACCATACTGGTTCGAGCTTTCTTGTTCCTCTCTGTGTTTTCTTAAGTCTCTGATGAGAGCCAAGTGCGGGGACTAAGAGACCAGCTTCAGCCCCTAGGGTCTCAAAGGTGAAGTGCTTCTCAGGAGTGAAGGAGGGGGTAGATGATTTCTATAGAAACGTCACAAACAATCTGAGGGGCATGCCCTTTATTTCACGTGCTCTTTATTGTTCTGTTTCTACTCTAATAATCCTGTCCTACCTCCAACATCTCCATGCTTCTTCTTCTAGCCTTTTCTCCCATTCTAAAAACCTCCTCTCTTGCAGGAGCCTGGAAGCGATAAGGAGCTGAGCCACTTACCATGGCAACACAAAGGTCCAAGTCCATAGGAGTAAAACTTTGATCAGACAGGGTGGGGGCACAGTGCCCAATGAAAACTTTGAGACACAGATCCATTGTTAGTAGAC
>JAQHUG010000763.1:45277-58890 GCA_028555095.1 Dicrostonyx torquatus | reverse complement strand
AGGGTACCCTACCCTCTTTTAGAACTGGAGGGGGAGGGAAGGAGGGTGAGTGGGGGAGCGGGAGGGAAGTGTGAGGAGGGGAGGAAGTGGAAATTTTGATTGGTATTAATTATAAAGTAATAAAAACTCAATGTATTAAATCCCAGAAAGTGAATAAAACAGTATTATAGTAAACAACAACAACAACAACAACAAACTATATAGCTAAATTAAAAGTAATCTATTTCACCATCCACAGATATGTGTGCCCATAAGATTGAGATGCAATCATAAGAGTACCTGTACACATTATATGAAAATGCATGGTGATGGGAAGATATTGTAGCTGTTACTGTACAAGTGAAATTGCAGAAGAAAGCCACAGTTTTCAGAATCAGCTGTAATTGTGTTATGACCTGAAATAGCACGTGGTAAATGCTTCTGACAGCAGTTTCTTCAGTTACACCATAGGAACCCAGGGGTTAGCCACAGAAAAAGGACCTCGGCGGGTGGTAAGTCATACTCCAACAACTGAAAACTTACCTTTTGAATGTCTGTTAAATAATGGACACTTTCTAAAATCCTGTGCAGAGATGTTCAGAATAGCATTTACTTTCACTAGGTGACTTCAGAGTTCATGGTTTAGAATATGCTGAAGATAGAATACAGTTGGAGTTATGGGGAGAAGGCTTAGTCTGTAAGTATATGCCTTACAAGCATGCAGACCTGAGCTGAACCCACTTAAAAACGTCAAATGGAGGTAGTCTGATATTTTTGGTCTGTTATACATCCAGCCATTGAAATATGAAGGCAACTAAGAATGTGCTCTTTGCATCTTTTGTTATCTTAACACACAAGAAAAATGTTACTTAGGAAGGAAAAAGGCGTCTAATTGGTACTGTGCTTTGGGAGATATTAGTATAAGAACTGAAAATGATTCATTGGATTTGGCAACCTGGAGTCCACATCCTTGATGAGGCCAATTTGGTGCAGTGACAGGGACACAGAGCAATATGCAGTGAGTTAAGGAGAAATGGGGAGGTAAGGTAGTATAAAGAATATTTATAGGTTTTAAAGTTGAGCTATAAATTCTTTTCAGGGGAAGAAATCTCTTCAATGAAACAGAGCTTATCTTTTTCTCTGTCTTCTTTCTCCTCCACTCTCAACTGAATGTAATGTCTCTCAAATGCTAGCCAAATGCTGCACCGATGAATCCGGAACCTTACTGGGGATACTACACAAGTGCTCCACCACTGAGTAACACTGCCAAGTCCATCACTACTGGGGGATTCGAGGCAGATTCTAGGCAGAGTCTAGCTACATCCTCAGCATTGTGTTTCCTTTTCCAAAGTTTTTAAAAATGTGTATGGGTATTTTCCATAAATGTGTGTCCATGTGCATGAGAAGGCCAGAAGAGACCATTGGATCTCCTGGAATTGAAGTTATAGATGATTTAAGTCTACATGATAATTTTGGGAACTGAACTCAGATCCACTAAAGGAGCAGGCAATGCTTTTAATTGCTGAGTGATCTTTCTTTTTACTTTTAATTGTGAGCCATAATTCCAGTAAATTGCTGAACTGGAACTTGTCCTATAGTTGAGGCAGGCCTTGAATAGGCAATTCTTTTTTTTTCTTTTTAAAAGACTTATTTATTTATTATGTATATAGTATTCTATCTGTATGTATGCCTGCATGCCTGAAGAGGGCACTAAATCTCATTATAGATAGTTGAGAGCTACCTTGTTGTTGCTGGGAATTGAACTCAGAACTCCTGAAAGAATAGATAGTGCTCTTAACCTATCTCCATCTCCTGAGCTATCTCTCCAGTCCAAATAGGCAATTCTTATCTCAGCCTCCAAAAACAGTTGGGATTACTGGTGTGAAAGATAAGGATTGCCTGGGAATGATTTATTCTTGAAGGAAAGTGACATGACAACATTCACATGTCAATGAGAATGGCTTGTTGGAAAGTATATCCTCATGTCTTGTCTTGGTTAGGAAGAAAAGAGAAGGAAAAAAACTCAGGAGTCTAAGAGTGTAATTTCTGGGTGTGAGACAGATCCAGATCCAGTGTGTGTGTGTGAAAAGGCCATTTGAAGTGAATGACAATTCTTTCCCCTCAGGAATTAATGTATGTAGTAGCTTGGAAAGATAGCTGATGGTACAGTGAGAACTCCTCAGTTAATTGGTATCATTTTTAAAAAATGTGGCTTTGACATGGCAGAGGAGATGATTTAGCTTGAGGAGAAATCAAAGGGACAGAATAGTCCATTTAGTATGTATGGGTTTCCATCTGTGTTCATGTATGTGCATAGGTGTACATGTGGGGAGGTCAGTGATCAACATTAGACATCAGACTCAGTTATTCTTTATCTTTCTTACTTTTTTGAGGTAAAGACTCTCCTTGAGGCTGTAACTTAATAATGGACTAGGTAGTCTGGCCAGGAAGCTCCTTCTCTCTCCTCCCTTTCCCACCGATGAAGTCATAGATATACCACCATATCTTGTTTTTATGTGAATGCTGGAGATCGGAACTCAGGTTCTCATTACACAGCAAATGCTTTATAGTGAGCCATCTCCCCTGTCCTGAGTACTCACTTCATACACAGGAAGTGAGCATGATAAATAGTAGAGAGAATTGGCAAAAAAGTGCTGTTTCTACCAAGTCCCTTCTTGTTCAGAGCCATGGTTTCATTTGTTAAAGAATAGTGATGTGTATCCTAAGATAAGGCTGTTATAAGGAGATGATCTTTTGCACCTCTGTCTTTCCATTGGTCCTTCCTTATTGTTAACAGTTTTTATATCAATGACTTCAAGATTATGGAGGGCACCATATGTTGTAAGTGGCTTGTAGGATATTTACAAAGTGGGGAGAACTGGATATAGTGAGGAACATAGTGTGGAACAGGGTTAAAAGCAGGGATGGGCTCAAAAGATGGCCCTATCCCTTTCTAACTAGAAGGTTAAATAACGAATGTTACTGGTCTAAATCTTAACTCATTTAACTGTTCAATAGTTATTCTTATTATAAATCATATTCAGTACTCACAATATCTCAGAGTACACATGCTTTACATCATTTCCTTTTGTAATCTGCAAGACCTAAGATGAGTTGTAAAGTCTTTTTGTGTTTGTTTGTTTATTGAGACAGGGTTTCTCTGTGTAGCTTTGGAGCTTGTCCTGGAACTTGCTCTGTAGACCTGCCCGCCTCTGCCTACTGAGTGCTGGGATTAAAGGCATGAGCCATCACCCCCCAGCGAGTTGTAAAGTCTTAATGAACTTGTTCCAGTATGGACAGCATCCAAAGAACTAGTTAATACTGTCACAACCATGCTCTTCTCTGTGTAGCTATCTGTTGAATTCAAAATATAGTCAAGGATGACACTAAATTCCTGACCCTCATGCCTATACCTCTAGGTTCTTGGGATTAAAGATGTATACCACCATACTTAGTTTTGTGCAGTGCTGGAGATAAATCCCAGAAACAAGTACTTGCTCGTCGGGTACTTTCCCAGCTGAGGCACATCCTCAGCCACAGAAACATGTTTGTCTCTGAATGGGAACTTCCATAATGCATAGTCAACAAATGACTCCTAAAACACAGGACAGAGCATGATGAAGACAGGGTTAAAATAACATTTATTAAAGACTCCTTGATCCAACATGGAAAGTTTCTGTGTTTATTCTCATTCTATCCTCACTTGGAAAAATTATTCTCCACTATTCCTGATCAGCAGATGAAGAAACTAAGGCTCAAAGAAATGACATTGACAGCAATAGAGATATTAATAGAAAACAGACTCATTAGGACTAAGGAGATTGCTCAGTGGGTAAAGTGCTTACAACACCATGAGGATTTGAACTTGGATCCCAAGTACCTACATAAACCAAAACAACACAAAAACCAGGCACAACAACACCCATCTGTAACCCCAGTTCTAGGGAGGCAGAGATAGCAGGAGATCTGGAGTTCACTAGCTAACAAGCCACCCAATCAGTAAGTCCCAGGTTCAGGGCAAGACCATATCTCAGAAAATAAGGTGGAGGATCAATTGACGGAGACAACAGATATTTGCCTCTGGTATCCACATGTACAAAAACAGGCGTAAGGATGTGCATAGGTGCATCCATGTGGATTGCATACAGAAAATAAACAAGAAATAAATAAAACATAGTTATCTGGTTGTAGAGTCCAGGCAAATTTATATTGCATCAGTGTTTTCCATTGCAGGTGGTTTTGTCTGCCAAAGGATGTTTGACAGGTATAGATACCTTTGATTATTATAGCTGGATGAGGTTTGCTACTGAAATCCAGTAGATGAGGTCAAAGAGCTGCTACACATCCTCTGGTGTACAGGATTCCACCACACCCAACCACAATTAAGTAGTGGCAGACGTCCACAGTACCAGGGTTGAGAAATCCTGGAATCCCATTACACAATGTCCTGCACAGGACTTTGTTGAAAGTGACAGGAGAGGAAAAGAAAATAAGGAAGTGTAATACGAAACCAACGAAGGGGAAATCACTATCATATGAGGCTTGTCAGCTCTTGTGGCAGGTCCTGTCAAATTAAGCTCATCAGTAAGGCAAGTTTGGGAGCTCTGGAATTAATTAGGGTTCTAATGCTTATTGCTGTTAACACAAACAAAGACAGAAACAAAAACCACACCAAAATCCTTTGAGTATGACTTTGACCTGATGAAAGAGAGATGTTGCTGTCTCTCAATATTATCATGAGAATTAGAGATGAGAAACGTCTGGCTTTGTGTTGTGTAAGTTTTCCAGAGGAAACAAGACACATGCCTATTCATCCTGGAGGACCCATGGCAGACCAAAGTAACAGTTACATCAAAGTGCAATTTGGTGAATTGACAATTTTTATTGGGTTTACTAACAAGAATTTGGGTCAGGAGTTACAGGAGAAGAGATGACTCAGATGTAGTTCTGTGACCAAAAAGCCCAGCTCAAACAAGGGTGAAGGAAGACTCATGAAGTTTTATCCCTGCAACATTCTGCATGACTTACAGACAACTTGACAGGTCAGGTAGCAATGCTGGTTAAAGTCTATCCAGCAGGTGTTTACTGTGACAGAGGAAGGACTCAGAGGTCAGACACAGCTAGACTAAAATCTGTCCTTTATTTGTGTAGACTTCAGGTATCATATTTTCTCTTAACATCATTCTAATCTTACAAAAACAAGAAATAATGAACCTTTTAGAATTCTTATATAGGTAAATCTAAATTTCATAATAATTACACAATGCATGGTCTTTAAGGAGAAGCCCACAAACTCCACCAAAATTCATCAGGAATCACCCTCTATCCCACACAACATGAAGCTCTGCAGTCATGCACATTCTTAGTATAACAATGAGTGAGGAACTTCATAACAAGAAAGAGCAATGGAAGGCACTAGTTTGAAGGTGGAGATGTTATCCACTCCTCACTAACTTCCTCCCTTTGTAGACTCACAAGGTAGAATACATTACCAAGCAGTGGTAGCAGTCGTTTGATCTCCACTTCAAAAATGACCTAAAGCCAATGCCTTAGGTGAACAGAAATAATAGGCAAACTAGACTAGGTCAAGGATTCTTACAATGAAGAGGAGCAGAAACTTGACAACTGTCTAAATCTGGGGTTGAAAGAAGGCAGTGAGGTTGGAAGGTGAAGATCTTGGCACCACTTGCCAAGTCCTGGTGGAATCATGTTTTGAACTCAAGACCATGTATGGAAGAAGTTAGATGTGAAGAAAACTGCTGCTGTCGTGGTAGCTGTGTCTGGAATGCCCCTTTATGTTTAAGCATCCCTTACGTTGCAGTTAAGATCTTTCTACTATATAAGAATCCAAGACAATGAGAAGCATCACCAGCTACCATATTTACACATTAGCAAAGGGTATACATGTGACCTCAGCTTTGCTATGATATTCACTGGACTGTTAATTTTTGTAAAATTGTAAGTGTATCATAGTAATCAGTACTCAAAAATAGCATCTGGACTACCACAAATTTGAATAAAGGGTCACCTTATTTCCATATATATACCACCTGTCTCATAAATCTTTGAAAAAATGTTTTTGAAATCTACAATGCAGAGCCCAATGGGCTGCTACTCATTCTTTGGTTCAGCTAACTCTAATATCTCTTATCTCTCCATCTGTCTGTCTCTATCTTTCTCTGTATTGATCTTTTCTTTGTGTCTGTATATCTTTCTGTCTGTTTCTTTCTCTCTCTCTCTCTGGAGTGTACAGGTCTTTGTTAAAAAACCTTTTTGATTACACTTTTGGCATCTCAACTGAATTGTTTCTTTTGTAAACACAAGAACTGAGGGAAAGCCTTCACCAAGGTATTGTCTGCTGAGTCCACTGCTTTTTTAGGAGTGGTAAACTCCCATCACCCATGATTTGCTGTCTATTCATCTCCTCTGTTCAGTGTCACTGCTGGAGCATGGGAGTTTATTATTCTCTTTTAGTCAGTCATCAATAGTTTTAGGAATGTGGAAAATGTGGAGAACTATGCCTTCTCAGAAAGGCATCCAGTAGTGCGCTAGTTTTACAGTATTATTGGTAAAATGAATCTCCTGTGGTGGGAAGTGGTGTGGATTCTGAATAGGGGTGATGTAAGATGGAGCCACATCTGAGAAATGGCTGTTGTTGAAAATTTTCAGGTGCAGACAGAATGGAAGCCAACTACTCCATCCCTCTGAATGGATCAGAAGTGATCGTCTATGAGTCTATCACATCCAGAGTTCTGTGGATCCTCTCAATGGTGGTCCTCTCCATCACTTTTTTCCTTGGGTTGCTGGGCAATGGGCTTGTGATCTGGGTAGCTGGATTTCGGATGGCACGCTCGGTCACCACTATCTGTTATCTGAACCTGGCTTTGGCTGACTTCTCTTTTATGGCTACTCTACCATTCCTCATCACCTCAATGGCCATGAAAGAAAAATGGCCTTTTGGCTGGTTCATGTGTAAATTAGTTCACATTGTGGTGGACATAAACTTATTTGGAAGTGTCTTCCTGATTGCTCTCATTGCCTTGGATCGCTGTATTTGTGTCCTACATCCAGTCTGGGCTCAGAATCACCGCACTGTGAGCCTGGCTAGGAAGGTGATCATTGGACCCTGGATTCTTGCTCTCATCCTCACAATGCCCATTTTTCTCTTCTTGACTACAGTTAGAAGTCCAGAAGGGTATGAGTACTGTACATTCAGCTTTGCGTCCTGGGGTGACACTAAAATGGAACGGTTGAATGCAGCTATCACTATGCTAACAGTTAGAGGAATCATCAGGTTCATTATTGGCTTCAGTATGCCCATGTCCATCGTTGCCATCTGCTACGGACTCATCGCTGCCAAGCTCCACAGAAGAGCCCTTGTTAATTCCAGCCGTCCTTTACGCGTCCTTACTGCAGTTGTGGCTTCCTTCTTCATCTGTTGGTTTCCCTTTCAACTGGTGGCCCTTTTAGACACAGTCTGGCTCAAAGAGACATTTTTAAATGGTGGTTCTAAAATCCTTCAGATGTTGGTTCACCCAACAAGCTCATTGGCCTTCTTCAACAGCTGTCTCAACCCGATGCTCTATGTTTTCGTGGGCCAGGACTTTAGAGAAAGACTGATCCATGCCCTGCCTTCCAGTCTGGAGAGAGCTCTGAGTGAGGACACTGCCGAGATCAGTGGTCCAGGCACCAATTCTGCTTCAACTCCTGAAGGCATCGAGATAAAGGCAATATGAGGAAAGGACTGGGGGATTCTTTTTGTTCCACGCCATTTCACTTTTATCTTATACTGTGCTCTAGAGCATATTTAATCTGGAAAAATACTTCTGTATCCCCTGAATTGGGGAAAAGAAATAAAAATCAAAGCTAATATTGCTGTTCTTTTGGGGTTTTTCAATTCAGTGTCTATCCTTGGGTAAGACTAAGGTGGCAAAACATTGCAAGAGAGAAAAATAATAATGCATGCATATTTGCAAAGATTAGATAAGATAGTAGATGTTAAAATCAAAATTATATTTCAGAGGTTGAAGAGATAACCCAGTAGTTAAGAGAAAGCAGAGGAACTTGACTTACAGCTGTTGATATCTCTAGGGAATTCAAAGGCCTTTTTTTATTGTTAAAAGAAAAATTTACATTTACTCCCCTTGTCCCAGGCCCTCCCGCTCCCCCACTACCCCACTGCCATCCCCCTGCTTCCTTAAGATGGGGCAGGATACCCTGCCCTTTGGGAAGCCCAAGGCCCTCCCCCCTCCATCTCGGTCTAAGAAGGTGTGCATCCATATAGAATAAGTTCCCAAATAGTCAATACATGCAGAAGAGCTAGGTCCCTGTGCTATTATTATTGGCTTCTCAGTCAGTCCCCATTGGCAGCCGCATTCAGAGAGTCCGGTTAGGTCATATGCTCATTCAGTCCTGGTCCAGCTGGATTTGATGAGCTCCCAATAGATCAAGCACACTGTCTCACTTGGTAGGCCAGTCCCTCACGGTCCTGACTTCCTTGCTCCTCTTCTCCCTTCTTCTGCTCTTCCACTGGACCTTGGTAGCTCAATCCCTTGCTCTGATGTGAATGTGGGTCTCTGGCTCACATCCACCATGCGAAATTTCTATGGTGACGATTAAGATATTTTTTTCTTTACTATTTGTTGTTAAATAAATACACGCTGTATTCATTTATTTGTTATTGTGAATACAACAGCAATAAACATGGATAAGCAAGTATCTATTCTAGACCATGGAGCCCTTTGAGTATCTGCCCACAAGTGGAATAGCTATGTATAAGTGTTTTAAAAAGAAAGATAAGTTAAACTCCAGTCCCTTCTCCTTCATTTTGTCTGGATTTCAGGGTACTTTAATAAAGGGAACCCATTCATGTAGAAACAGAAGTTCTCCACATTTGACTTTTCTAATAGAGAAGTCAAAGAAACACATGACAAAAGCCCCTGCGATGGGTGGCTTCAGAGTCTTTCAATTTGTCTCACACAAGATGCAAAGCAGCTTACCGAACACAGTGCGCCATCTTGTGGCTTTCCAGACACAAAGCAAGGAAACATGTCAGACTTGCAGCTCAGTTGTTACCTTAGAACTGCTTCCTTTCCTCTGAGCGCCCCCTGCTGAATTCCTAAATGCAGCTGGGCAAGGAACTATGATGGGTAAAGCTAGGAATCTCATTTCAGAATGTGCAGTTCAGCTTTGATTGGGGAATCCGGGGATGACATCTCATCTCACCCATCCCCAGGACTACCGTCGTTTCGTGTTAAAGAAAGCCTGCCCGGTGAGTCATCATCTGGGCCAGTTGCTTTGCTTCCCCCACACTCCAAGTTCTCTCTGTCCCTCAGCTCTACATTCCATCAGAATGATTTCTCAGAGGGAGAAACTACAATCACCGGGAAGACCGCTTTCTCTCTTTATCTCTCTTCTCTTCCTCCTCCTCCTCCCGCCCTGGGTTTTTATGACAGGGTTTCTCTGTGCAGCCCTGGCTGTCCTGGAACTTGCTCTGTAGATCAGGCTGGCCTCAAACTCACAGAGACCCACCTGCTTCTGCCTCCTGAGAACTGGGATTAAAGATGTGCACCACCACTGCCAGGCAACTACCAAGCCATATTATGGAGGCATTTTCTTGACTAAGCTTTCTTCTTCCCAGATGACTATAACTTTCTTCAAGTGAACATAAAAACTAACACTGTTTGGAAGAGACGGCTGAATGGTTAAGAGAACTTACTGCTTTTGAAGAGGATCTGTGTTTCTAGCACCCAAGGGCAGTTCAGCTCTCAACCATCTATAAATTCAGTTCCAGGAAATCCGACACCCCTCCATAAGCACTGTACACACATGGTTCATGTATATACTTTTATGAATTCAGGCAAAAGCGGATTCAGGTGTGGGTATGTTGGTTTACCTGAGTCATGATTTGTGGCAGGTATGGGTAGAAAAAGGAGACTAGAAGTTCTTTCTAATTAATTGTCAATTACACCAACTTTTGAGAATCTGCTTATCCAGAAGAACAAAATAGTGACACTCAAATTGCTGTTTCAAGAACATACAGGGCATAAGACCTTAGGAACAGCAGGATATCTCTGAAACGTTATGTTGGACTTCTGCCCACATCCTCCTTTCAGAGGCCCCTGCACCGGGCTTTTGTGAAGAATACCACATGTTCTGGGGTATGAACTATAAATATATATCTATATATATATGAACTATATATCTATATTTATGAACTATAAATATATATCTGTGTTTTCAAGACAACCTAGTATGGTTCTCACTGTGTTTCTTATTAAAGAGATTATTGAGTCAACTGCTCATAGTAAGGGCAGCCTGGATGCACAGGTAGAGTGTGTGTGTGTGTGTGTGTGTGTGTGTGTGTGTGTGTGTAGGGGATTCAGGTGAACAATGCCAGTTTGTGAATAAGTGCATACTTTGGAGCTCTCAGTCACCCTGTATATTTTTGTTTATTTACTTTGCTGCTTTTGAGCTGGAGTCTCAAGTAGTGTAGGCTGACCTCAAGATTACTCTGTACTCAAAGATGACCATGGATTTTTGAGCCTTTTGCCTCCACCTCCTGAATGTTGAGATAACAGGTATTTTCCACCATGCCTGGTTATATAAAGTATTGGGAATTAAATCCAGACTTCATGGCTAAAAGGCCACTCTACCAACAGCTCCATTCACTAGATAAAATGAATCTGGTGTCTTGATGAGGCTGTATTCACTCAAACTTGAAACAGCAGCAGTAGTAGCAACAGCAACAATCCCAAGAGACTCCAGTCAGAGCTGGAATGCACATTCTGAGATGGAGAAAGGTTCCTGGATTTCCCATACTCACAGTTCATTTTCCAGGTGCACAAGGTTATTGCAAGCAATCAGAATTTTTATACCCTTATCAGAAACAGACTATAGTGGAAGTTACCAGGAAGAATACAATTGTAGTCTTCAGGATACAATGACATTTGCAAGCTATACAGGTTAATGTCTAAGACCAATTTTTCTGCCCAGCTTCTAGATGCTTGTCTGTCTCCTAGGAAACACAGAGATACATAGATTGCCTGAATGCTCCACTGCCTAATGGAGTGCTTTAGTTTCTCAGGAACTGAAGGGCACACAGTGCCCTAGTAGCCATGTACTCTAAACTGAAAAAAAAATCTATGGCACCTGTCTCTCAAGTCAGCTAGACCAACCCAATTCCATTGTTTCCCACAGAATTTTTTATTTTCCCCTTTCTATTTTTTTAATTTTAGAGTATACCAGTAAATCTTCAAAACAGACATGGGTAGTAAATCTATCTCAAGGTTCAAATGCTTCCCAGCATAACCAACAAAAACATTCCGGGACACACATGCCTCTGGACTATGATTTATGAGTCCAATTAGAGGTAGGCCAAAAACAATAACTAAAAATATGCTATGTATTTCACAGCAATGGAGGAAGGTAAGTAATTTATCTACCTTTGTTTGGTAAATAGTTAATGTTTCATCATACAAGGACTGGACATCATTGCTTAAATTGTCATGTGACCACCTTTGCCTACGAACTATGTGATCAGCAATAACAAATGCCTTCAACAGAGACAGTATAGCAAGGAACAGCAAGTCAGCAGTCACCTTCTTCCCCTGAGACTTCATCTACTCTTTCCACCCAGTTACTAGTTTCTTCATCCAAGTCATTGTTGATAGAGAAGTTCTGTTCTTCATGGCTCGATGACTCCATTACCCATTTCCTTTCTTTGTTTCAGGGGTAGGCTCTGTAGACATTTTAGTTATCCTTCATTTATCTTCTACAGGTCAAAGTCAGTCTTTCAGGTATCCACATATATTTTTCAGTACCCTAAAAACCCCACAGAGATAGTCTTAGCTCCAGTGAGTTATTGAACCCAAGCCATTCCAATGACCTGACAGATCATCTCTCCAAAGGACCATGACCCTGAACTGCTTTTGGAGGAATCAAAAATTTTCTGTTAGTATTTAGGCATCTATACTGGCCTGACCTTGGGGTATATGTCCTCAGTTGTTCACCCTGTCCCCTTCCCATCTCTCTCTCTTTCTTTCTCTGTCTCTTTCTGTCTATCTGTCTCTTTCTCTTCTCTTTTCTCTTCTACAACTCTTGTCCCCAGATGCTTGTCTCCCCTCTCCCCTTCCTCCCTTTCCCATTTACTTTCCCCAGTAAAAAGCCTCCACCTGAGCTCTGTTGCATGACGTCCTTCTCTCACATACTGCTTTTTCTAAATTACAACACTGTAGCAGTATGCTTGTCCTTGCCCAATTTAAAAAATGTATAAAAAAATAGAAGATAAAATAATATGAGGAATAGCCATACTACTCATATCCTCCTCCTTTATTTTTAAATCATGTTTAAGTAGTTCATTAGCTCTTTCCAGAAAAGATTGGTTTTTTTTAAAGCTGCAACAAGATGGATGAGATTTTATTTTTTACAATCACTTACACTATATGCTATCTGTTTTTGTTTAGTAATTATATATTTTTTTATTGTTAAAAGAAAAATTTACATTTACTCCCCTTGTTCCTGGCCCTCCCGCTCCCCCACTACCCCACCGCCCTCCCCCTTCTTTCTTAAGATGGGGCAGGATATGAAAAGATTGGTTTTGAGGGTTAAATGGAGAGCCTGTGATGTGGGTTAGAGCACTTTGTTGGCAAAATTCCTGAAAAGGCTCAGCAGTATATACAGGAGCATTGCCAGTTTTTAATATTTATAAGATACTAAAATAGCAAAGGCTCTGAGTAAAAAAAAACTGATCATATCCTTAATTGCTTCTCCTGATAGGAGAAGAGCAAAAAAAATGAATAAAGAATAAGTGTGTACAATCTCATGAGCATATTTTAACCTCCCCAAACTGGGGCATGAGTGACATCCATGTGCCAAATATGATTTGGCAGTAATACTCTAGGAGTTATAACCTAAGAGGGTAGACTTGATATTAACAAAGCAAATATCCACAGATACAAAAAAATTGTAGTAATCACCTGTGTCTTATCATATTACCATGGAGTAAAGTAAGAATTCAACAACAGAAAGCCTACAAATTCATGGAAACTGAATGGTCAACTACTAAACAACCATGGTAATATGATAAGACACAGGTGATTACTACAAATTTTTTTGTATCTGTGGATGTTTGCTTTGTTACCGAGTGTGTGAACAATTTTTGAAAAGGTTCCATGAGGTGCTGAGAAGAAGAGATATTCTTTTCTGTTTGAATGGAATGTTCTACAGATGTTTGTTAAGTCATCTGATTCTTGACATATGTTAGTTCTCTTATTTCTCTGTTAAGTTTCCGTCTGTTTGACCTGTCCATTGGTGAGAGAGGAGTGTTGAAATCTCCTACTATTACTGTGTGGGGTTTGATGTGCGATTTAATTTTTAGTAATGTTTCTTTTACATATGTGGGTGCTCTTATATTTGGGGCATAGATGTTCAGAATTGAGACTTCATCCTGATGAATTTTTTTCTGTTATGAGTATAAAGTGTCTTCTCTACCTCTTATGATGGATTTTAGTTTGAAATCACTTTTGTTAGATATTAGAATAGCTACACCTGCTTGTTTCTTAGATCCATTTGATTGGAAAACCTAATCCCCAACCCTTTATTCTAGGTAGTGTCTGTCTTTGTGGTTGAAGTGT
>JAQHUG010000762.1:212247-225850 GCA_028555095.1 Dicrostonyx torquatus | reverse complement strand
AAAAAAGATAGTTTGTTTCCTTTTTTAAAAAAGTAAAAAATGAAAAAAAAGTAAATTCGACAGTGTTTAGTATATGTATTGTCAATAAACTGAGATAAAGAAGAAAGGAGTTGTTGTTACTATGGTGGTTCTTCACAGAAATAAAAAACTAAGAGAGGACCTATGCATTTACCAGGAATTATATTTTTGATAGTGTGTCTTGACATGGAAATCTTCTCTCTCTTTTATTGAATGGGTATTTAAAGATTTGTTTCCTGTTGCTCCAATATTGTATGTAATGTAGGGATCAGTCTTTGGGTAACTTAGTGTTTATGTTTGAATAGAGTATCAGAAGTGATCCTTGCTTAGTTAAATCTAAGCAGTGTTTTTAATTCCAGGATCAGACCTTTTGTAAAGTTCAAAAATTCTCATAGTCAATCTTAAAGAATCTGAAAAGTTGCCCAGAATTTTTCCTCAGACAATGAATGGGTGCTGAAGGAATTACCAATGTATATCTGAGATCTCTTACAGAAGACTAGTGGCTAACAAGGGAGACTGGGTGGGTCAAAGACAGTTTCAGAACTCATGGTCCTTAGGCATACAACGGAGGTAGACTAGAGTATGTCTAGTGACTCCCTGTAGAGGGACAGTCCTTGGTCTTTGGGGTTATAGAGTTGATGGCATGAAACTAGTCTAGTATCATCCTGAAAAGGAATTGCTGAAAGGGGAGCAAGAAGCATAAAACTAATGATTTTTGCATTCTACTTTTGAATCTTGCTACTTTGATGAATAAGTTTGTGAACTGTATTGGTGTGGGAGGTACTTCTGTGTATGTGTTGCTTTTATTGGTTAATGAATAAAAAAACTGCTTTGAGCCTATGGCAAGGGCAGAACAGAACTAGGCTGGAAAAGCTAGAGTGAATGCTGAGAAACAGAAGGGCAGAATCCGAGAGAAGTCATGGAGCCACTACAGGAGACAGATGTGCTGAAACTTTGCTAGTAGGTCACAACCTGGTGGTGATGCACAGCTTAAGAGAGATGGGTTAAATTAAGATGTAAGAGTTAGCCAATAAGAAGCTAAAGCTAATGGGCCAAAGAGAGATTTAAGTAATATGTGATTATTTCAGGGCTAAGCAGCCAGTATCCAAAAAGCAGCCTCCATCAACACTGTAGAAATTTCACTGTGAAGATTTTGGGTCATTTATTTATATAAAATATCATCTGTGGAAAGGATACTTTGACTTCTTTCTTTACTATTTGTACCCACTCTATCTCAATATTAAATAAATAATTTAAATAAATAATAATTTAAATAAATTAAATTAACTGAATAATATAACGAATATTGATGTTACCTCACCTTTAATTCTCTACTGAATTGATCATCTGGTCCTGGACTTTTTTGAGTTTTAAATTACTCCATCTATGCCATTGAATGTTATGATTCTATATCAACCTGATATCAAAACTAGACAAATTTCCAAGGAAAGATAAAATTATAGGTCAATCAGTATCAATGATGAACAAAGATTCACAATTTCTCATTAAAATACTTGCAAACAGAATTTAAGAACACATCAATGTGATTGTATATCATGATTAAATAATTTAGCTTGTTTCTAGAGATGCAGGGATGATTCAATGTATGTAAGTCAATAACTGCAATCCACCACAAAAAAATTTAAAGAACAAAAATCATATGATTATTCCATTAGGTGCAGAATAGGCCATTGATAAAAATCCAACATTCATTTATTTTTTTGTTTTAGAGAATATGATCACACATCATATTATATTATCATATTATACAATATCTGTGTGTTTTTCAGTTGTGTGTTATTAATCTATCTAACCCTCAGTTTTGCCATTTATTGCATGGAATATAATAATAGTATATATTGCATTAATCTCTAAAGATTAAAAGACATAATTAATATCATCCTATGTGAGCAGAGAGTTACACATTGGTGAGATCATAGAAAACAACAGCCACTACACAGCAGAACACTGGGTAAAGAACAGTTTTTCCTAGAGAACCACATGGAAGGCCATGTTGCCTTCCATCTGCATCTGTTCTGTTCAGTTTTAAGTAACCTACTATACCACGACTAATTCTATAACTCTTATTAATGTGAAACTAAAGTGTTATATGATTTTTGGACTGAAGAGCTAGAAGGCACACTGTGTGGCATATTTTTAAAACACTTGGGCTAGAACAGGTCCTTAGTTCATGTTTACTGAATAAATTAACAAATGGATGAAACTTGCTAGAGGAGGCAAAAAGATATCATTCTCTAGGTGGTGAATAACTTGCAGCATTTCATAAAGTGTTTTTTTTTTTTTTTGGTAACAAAACAAATCTCTGTTTAAATGGGTAAAGATAGGGTTACATGATGTTAGAATAAATCCCACACTGGAAACCTGAAATGGTGTGATATGAGAACAGAAAGTTCAAGCAAAGATTTCAAAGCAAAGAATGATACAACTCTAAGCAGTCTTTCCTAAATAAGGGGCAATGGAATACCAGTTTTGATGTGGAAATCAGTATGAAAAGATATCTCATCAATAATATATTTAAAATATTGTGTATTTGTAACAAAAGCACACAGGTTCATCAGGTTCATTTTCACTTGCAATTTATATATTTAAATTGATGCTTTAAAATGACATTATACATATATCCATTGCATTTATGAATCAGAACATGCTATTTTAAAGATACTTTTATTTAATAGTACTAAGTTTTTCATTTTGAGCAAATATTTAAGCCAGTGAAATATAAAATGCTCACTCATTCTTAATGGATTTGGAAAGTCAATCTATTCTTATCACTCGAAACTCATCAAAAGCTGCATATTGAATCGTTTGACGTAACACAAAATGTGTATATACTGAATTGAGATCACACTTGGGAACATTCAAAAACCATTCAGTTTTGTATGGACATTCACACACAGAAAGTAGACATTTGACCATATGTAATAATTGTAAAATATAGACATACACCTATAAACTAATGTCATTAAAAATCAAGCAAAACCACAATGACTTTAGCCATCTCTATGCAATGAAGTTTAACAATCACAGATGATAATAAAATAATCTTGAACAAAAGCTAACAATAATACAGTTGAACACAACTTATTAATGGGCATATTCAGGTGATTGTTTAAAATTAAAGTACATTTATTTGGTAAAATTAGCCTTTACATTTTGTTCCATGAAACTATAAGTTTTTCTCTGCTTATTTTCATTTGCAATTCTATGATTAATCTTTTGATACTATAGCACTGGATAAAATATAAAATTTATAAAAATTTGTTCATTTATAGGTTGTGTTTAGAAACACAACTTAAAAAGCTAAAAAAAAAATACTAAACAACTGCATATATAAACATTGGAAGCCCACATAGAAAATGTTATCAAAATGCCATGCAATTTTCTGGGTGTCTATTAAAACAAAGGAGAATGTTAGAATGACTTAGAAGCTTCTGTAATCTGGACATAATTATTTTTCAAATAGCAAGTAAAAACGTGTGGGATATATTTGCTACTAAACCCTTTTGTTAGCAGTGTACACACTCAGTCACCTAATAGAGTCTGGCTTAGCCAGTAAATGAAATTATTTATAACATCCTTGGAATATAATTATATGAGCCATACTTAACCATACTTAACCAGCTTCTTGAGGACAAGCTGCAGTGGTATAGTGAAATATTTTGTTTGTTTATATATTTGTCTTTCTCTATACAAAGAAAGAAAATCATCCTTATAAACTTGTCATGTTTTGTTCTAAATTTCAGAGTAAGGTCCATTCATAGCATATAAAGCCAAATAAAATCATAATTATTAATTTTAATAAAATTATACTCTATGTACAGAAAATACATTTTTAAATGGCTAAGAAATCTCAAAGGTGAAATTCAGGCATTAACCCCTGCATGACCCCATATTAAACACAATTCCTTGAAGGAACTATAAAGTTATAATTATTGAATAGCATAGGTAATTAAAATTGTACATTTTGATTGAAAAATATTTGTAGTCCATTGAAATAGGGTCTCTGGCTCAACTTCTTCAGTGAAGTTCTATACAGATGCCAAGTCTGCACTTTAATTAGAACAAAAGGCCACTATCAACATTAATGCAGCATAATCACTCATAATAATAATTGCTTATTACTCTTTTGAGTTTGCAGAACTATAGCAATGGCATATGGCATGGGACAGACACCTGCATGGTCTTTTTGTGACTGACGTGGTACATATTAATTACACCTGAGAACATAAAACCTGTCTTCTGCTAAGAAGAGCTACTTCTGGGCTTATTGGCTTAAGCTATCAAAGGAGGAAGAATGAATACTGGTAGGTTTTGTGTGTAGTCATTAAAGATTTTCTTGGGTTAGACTGTCAATAGGCGGCTTGTGCTTTAATTCTTGACTGACTCCTAGAAATAAGAAAGCAGAACAACCATGTGTTTCTTTGGCTTTGCAGAGTGGATTTTGGCTAAAATGCTAAGTGTCACCATTTTCTTTATTCCAAGCTTTGTGACTGTATGTCCAAAAATATAATATGCCCAGAAATATTGCAACAGGAGGTTCTAAGCATGCCTTAGTTTATTCCTTTGCTCTTAAAATCCTGATCCAGTTTGAAAATGAGATTATTAATGCTTTTAAGGAACAAAAGTCACCTCACAGTAAGCATTTCAGGATTCTTAAAAACCTTTCTATGCTAAAGGCACTGTTAGGGTAAATCTTTGAAGGGTAAGAGACTGGTGTTATAGAATGAAAAGTCTTGGTGGTTAGCAGAAAGATTGGTGTTAAATAGATTAATCCTAAAACCACTACTCCAGGAGGGGCATGTCTAATATTATTTCTAGAGTTTATCTAGGAAGAAAACATGATGTATTTCTGAGTGAACATGGTGATGACCAACAACAGTCTACAATAGAGTTTGCAATTCTTCTAATTTATGTCACTTAACATTCAAAATTCAATAAAACAAATCCAGTCAACTGTACGGTATTCAGACTTTAATAGAGTACTTTGAACTCTGCAATGCTTTGTCAGAGTTCAAAATAGCAACCTCTAATGAACAATTTTTAAGATAGCTATTTAAACTCATGGACTAGATCTGAATTTGCTGGCATAGTGAAGCAAATATCATGTGCTTGTTTTCTTATTCCTAGGCTGGACTCTCAGTTCTGCATGGAAACAGGTTGGAGAGCAATTTATTTAAATATGTGAGACCTTTTCCCTTCTACTCAGCACACGTATTGGCAGTTTAAAATAATTCCTTTCTATTGAGAAAATGTGCATGTCAATTACATACTAAACCAATAAGATGACAAAATATAATCCTCAGAGAAAGCTTAATTCTCACAGGAATTAATTATGTATAGTATGAAGTGTCTCAGAAGAACATTTTTGGCTATGTCTAACAATTTATCCTGAAAAAAAATCATTTTTTTTTAAAAAAAATTGAGTCAGGATGCTGAGTCACCACTCTAAGAGAATAACAGATATCTTATTTGTGTTACACTTATCTTTCTAAACAACAAGACTTCTACATGCTATGCAGTTATTTAAGAAGTTTATTGGAGTTTTGGGGTCTGATATATAGACACAGACCTATATGAAAGCACTCATTTTTGTTTTTGTTGTTTTGTTTCTTCTTGGTGAATTGTATAGACATTTGGAGAAGGTATTATGAGAGTAGTGCATTCTGATTTGGAATTATAACTTGAAGCCCAGTTTTCCTGATAGGATATAATTATGTGCTTTGATTTCATGGTTTCTCAACTTAACACAGGCACAGCATTATTGGGCTACAGCCATTGGGGATTATGTATGCTGCTTTTAGACGTTTTGCAATTATTGTGAAGTGGTGCCTACCAAGGTTATTGATGAACTACCTGAGTCTGATCATATGTGGAAAGCTCACATCAAAATGTGAGCCTTGAGGTATACATGTCACAGCTGTAATACTATGTCACAAGGCTCAGGGCTCCCTTAAAAAATGTGGAACAGCATTTTTAGAGTGCATGGACATCTATTTTAAATGAAATTTTGTCGTTTCATTTGATGTTTTATATAATCTAATAAAATATGATAGCAATGGGCTAACTGTGGTTTTCAAAGAACTGATACAACTAATTTATCAGGAAGTAATACAGGACTTATATGTGATTAACTTTTTCTATGTACAAAATCCTTAAATAAAAATCTAGAAACCAGTGATTTTATGTTCTACATACTTTTTGAATTATTGTACTAAAACAATTTAGGGTTTGATGTAAGATTTCAATATACAAAATAAAAAGTATTTTGTCATTCTTTGTTTTAAATTCAACTTTATACAAATAACTGCATTACCGTGATTCGGTGTTGAACACCCTTGACATAGGATTGATTCTCTGGCAGTACAAGCATTCTGTCACCCCTTTTCTGCTCATCTCTGTAGATTATGGGAAAGAAGCATAGCCAGGCAAGCAGTACCTAGACCCTTGTGACATTCAGCAGTGTGGCAAACATTCTCAAACAAGTATGTTAAACATAATTACATTAAGAAGTACATTAAATATACTAAAAGGTAGTTTAATTTTTCATATAAAAATGTTCGTCCATAGGCACTTCAGATAAATTTGTGTTTCTGCATGAATTATCTATCATATACTCCCAGTTATATACTCTGAGCACACAAACATTACTATGGTGGGAAGAGCTGCCCCTTATGAATCACTTAGTCGATGATGGCTAATTCTTTTCTTTCAACTCTAGCTTTCTTTTAAACTAACCTTACTTCATCCAAAAGAAGTAAAATCCTAGACACACAAAGGTAGCTACAGCATTTTCCTGGCCATGTGTAATGCCAGTTGTTTCAGGATTGAAATTTGTAGGGAATGTCATAAGAAATATTCTCATGGTCTATTCTCAAAGGGAAACTCAGTATGAGAAGCGTATTTTTAAGCAAATGTGTTGACAAGATAACGTAAAAGCTTCACTTTTCCATCACCAGGAAGAATATGTTAGTTTGAAGGGACATGGACTGTGGAGCTTCTGACTGAGAGTGCCCAAATAGAAAGTCCGTCTCCTACTTGAGAGACAAAGGCTCTAAAGCACTCAAAGTTTTGACAACATAGAGTCATGCCTATTTGCTGTTTTTACCTTAGCCACTATGAAGGATAACAAAGTGGGGAAACGTTAATTTTTTTCTTATACTTAGAATATTTGTTGAGAAAAATAGACGTCTCTTTCATAGTAGGGTTCTTTTGTCAGTAGTACTATTGGCAAAAATAACACGTGTATTTGATGATATTTTGGATTTTCAAAGACAAACTGTGAGATTTTCCCATTATTGTTATACAGGGTTCTGTTAAAATCACTTTATAGCAAGGGATTGTGGGAAAGATGTAAGGAGGGACAGCCATGTGAGATGTCCTCCTGTAGCCTATTCCCTGCTTCCATCTTTTCATCAGAAAGCACAGAAGGGAAGGAAAGAATGTGCTTTCCCTTGCCAATGTACATCACTGCTGAAGTTCACATAGCATCAATTGAGGCAATTTAAGATTTTCAAAATGTGTAGCCTTAGGAAGAATTTGCATTTAAATTGCTCTCTCCAGTTTCTTGGGAGTTTCCCCCATGGAATGTTTATGGCTCTTTTTTTCATTAGTACTTACAAAATTCAACTTCATAACCAGTGAATTACTACATCTAGTTGTGTCAAGAAGAGGAACTTCATTTTATAAAATAGAAACATTCAAAGTGGTTCTGAGCATCTATCCCTCATTCAAAATGCATTACTTTTTCATATTGAACAGTTATGTGAACATTTGTCTGAAAACTTATCAGGTCTCCATGTCTAACATAGAAACTCAGTCACTGGAGATTTTATTAGAGAGAATTCTGGCATTCCTCCACATTCTGTCCACAGCAATGGTAATGCCAAGAATATCTTAACCCTCTCACAAAGTTTTATTTACAAAAATACAGCATATTTCTCTGTAATGGATGAATCTTAGGTATTATTTCAATAATTGCTGTTACATACTAAAATGGGAATATAAAAATATTTAAAATGTGCAAAATGTTCTTTCTTATGTACATTTAAAAATATGCCGTATAATATTTTTAAAATTGGGGTAAAGGCTTTGATCTCTCAGTCTCTCTTGCTTTCTCTCTCTCTCTCTCTCTCTCTCTCTCTCTCTCTCTCTCTCTCTTTCACACACACACACACACACACACACAAAATACCTGGTCAAATTAGAGATTTTGTTTTTATACTTGTAAACAAACTTTTAAAATGATGTGCATTTTCTCAGTTCTTTTCAACCAAGACACTCTCAAACACATCCAATCCTGCTTTGAGAAAAACCTGAGCTGAATGGATGCTATTCAGCACATCAGACAGGGTCTCTTGAATGGTCTCATTTGAGGCCAGCAAACTGCACTGCTCCCAAGCCTCCTTGAGTATGGAAAACTGGCTTGTCTTCCCATCAAGATGGTACAGGATGTTTCTAAAAGAAAGATGGAATACGTAAAATGTTTTATGCACAACTATATTTCCAAATCAAAACCTTGTCAGGAATAATGCCTACAAAATAATGAATAAATTTAAAAATGCAGCATTGCTATTTTTCAACCTTTAATGATTGAATGCACAGAAATAGAGTCCATTTGTAGAATCAAACCTCATCAGGCAGTGTACGCTTCCTGATTGAAGCACACAATGCTATCACATATCATAAAGTGGTTTTCCAAAATTTTAATTGAGACATTTGCAAGGCTTCTAAAAAAAATTACCAGAAAATACATGAGTCAGAGCTATTAAATGATACCACATTGTATCTTAGCACGTTATTGGCTATGAAAGAAATGAGTCAGTACATAATATAACAAAAAGAATTTGTACAGCCTTAACCTACAGCAGAGACTTTCTCGACCTTAGCCTAACAATATATTAGGCTAGACAATCCTTTGCTGCCGTAGCTGCCCCATGTACGATTGACATCTGGGACTAGATATCTGTAGATTCCTTCTGGTAATGGTTAGTTTCTTGAGTTTACTTGCCACAATGTAAAAATCACCTGGTAAGAGAGTTGGACTTTGTTTTAAGCTACTTTTTGGCCCTGTCTGTTGGAGAATTGCTTCCATTATGTATACTGATGTGGGAAGGCCCAGTCTTCTGTGGGACACAGCATACTCTGATTTAGGTGCTTCAAGTTCTTGTCTTCTTGATGACTAGTGATGGATATTAATCTGTAATTCTTACATGAATCCTTTCTTCCCAGTGTTACTTTTTGTGAGGGTATTTTATTATAGCAACAGAATTGAAACTAGGACTCCTTTATTTTATAAAAAACTATATTGACTTTACCATAATATTCCTAACAGAGTAAAAATGATGCCAGCTGCAAATAAAATATTATGTGTGAATTTTGCTTTAAAATAATTTGAATGGAGAGTGGAGACTGGGATCATAGACAGTACACAAAGAATCCAATTGACTGTTAGTAAATAACTGCTGAACCTGAATAATAGAATTACATTATTCTCCGTTTTTCATATGAAGCTGATCTATAACATCTCTTTATAGTTTTAGATTGTGTATTAGACATTTTCTCATAGTCTAGACAGATGTCTAAGAAAAAAATTGAGTATGGTAAGGCTAACAGTCCTTTATTCATTAATAGATAGAAGTATTTACTCAGAAAGCTACAAAGCTTTACATAGCTTGACACTGGAATTTTGTGTACCAGAGGTATGGGATTACAGGCCTTTTATACCAAGAAAAGTAGACTGAACTCATTGTTTGCAAGAGGTTTCTAAACATAAGAGAATGGGGATAGATTTTATTTTTAAAATAAAACACTGGAGAACAAGAGACCACTTAGATAGAAAAGTTATGAAATCTCATGTTGACAATAGTTGAGTTAGAGAAATTAGAGAGATGACTATTGCTTGATAACTACTTATAGTTCTCTCTGTCATTAAGTCCACAGCAATAAAGTTCTAGATTGCTACTTCCTTCTTTGTCCATGATTCTCTTTCCACTTTCTGAAACTTCCAACTATGTATTTGTAGTGGATACTGAGCATAGAATTCTGCCTAACATCACGAAAAACAAAACAAAACAAAAATATCCAAATCATCTTTTCCTGGCTTGACCAGTTATTTTTACTGACCATACCTTCTTCTTTCTTTTCTATTGCTTGGTCATATTCTCCAAGGATGTATTATAACATTGCTGCCTTATACTTCATGTTGAAGAATATTACTACTCTGTTAGGGCTGACTCTTCATGGTGAGAATTTTGCTGCTCTGTATCTTAGTTAGGATTTCCATTGCTGTGATAAAATGCCATGGCCAAAAGCAACTTGGACAATAAAGGATTTATTTCATTTAAACTTCTATATTGTGGTCCATCACTGAAGGAAGGCAGGTCAGTAACCTGAAGGTAGAAACTGAAGCAGAGGCCATGAATGTTGCTTTCTAATGGAATGGCCATACAGCCTGCATTCTAACAGATCCAAGAGCACCAGCACAGGGGTGGCACCACCCACAGTTAGCTGCACCTTCCCATATCAATCAGCCAAGAAAATGTACAATAGACAGGATTGCCTACAGGCCTATCCTACGGAGGCATTTTCCTGATTAACATTCTCTGTTCCCAGATGAGCTTACTTGATTCAAATGGAATAAGAACTATCTAGCATAGGAGGTTTTCAGTCTTGGTGGCTTGACTTATCTAAATGCTTATTAGTCATGGAGCAAAGGATGCTACTGTCAATCGATTATTTTTAATTTTAAACTTTAAGAGACTAACTTTGCATACTTATAGAGACAGTTCAGTGGATTATGAGTACACAATATCCTTGCATTAAAATCTTATTTCTGTTGTCAAACAGATTATTTGACAACTCTGTCCTCATCATTTGAGGAATCTCTATACTGGTTTCCAAGTTGCGAGAGTAATTTATATTACCCAAAGCTGCAGATAAACCTTCTTTTCCCCATCATCTTCTCAGTATCTGTTGTTTACTTTATTTTTAAATTAGGTGACAAGGTGAAAAATGATTTCCATATGGGAAATACATATTTTTTTGGGGGGATGATTTCTTCCTTCCCAGAACTCATCCCCTTCTTTACTGCCCTTTTTTGTGCCCTGTGTTCCTCCATTCTACTCTATGGTCCTCCTTCTTATTTCCTTTGAAGCCCCCTTTTTTCCAGTACTATGAATGTATTTCTTGTCTTTACTGATATATAGTCCAACCTGGATCTCTATTGTTTAGTTCACAGTTGCAGGTGATGGTCTGCATATGGTATAGCAAATATGGTATTTGTCATTCTGGGCCTGGATTGCTTCACTTAATAAATATTTTCTATTCCCATCCATTTTCTTACAAATCCCTTGATTTCATTTCTATATATTTCTCATTCAATTGCTATTGTACCCATGTGTCACATTTTTTCTCTTTATTCATCCTTTAATGAGTGCCCAGGCTGATTCTATATTCTTGCTATTTTTAAAAGAATATTGATAAAAAACAGAAGCTAAAGTCCCTCTGTGGGAGTGTGTACAGACTTTGGGCATATCTCCAATGGATTTATAGATGGGACATCTCTCAATTTTGCTTAGTTTGCTTGGTTGTTTGAGACACCTTACACTGATCTTCACAGTGACTTCACTAGTTTAAATTTCTACTTATACTTATTGTTTCCCTTTTCTCCTCATCCTCACCAGAATCTGTGCTATTTGTTTTCTTGAACAATGGCTATTTAAAATAAAACGACACAGAAACTCATGGTTTAATTTGTGGTTATATACACTGAGCATTTAACAAAATATTTGCTGGCCATCACTATTTCATCTTTTAAAAACTATCTGTGCAGATCACTGACTCCATTGTTCACTATGTATGCATATATATTTTGTAGTTTATTATATATCTTAGATATTTACCTTTTAACTGAAGTATAGTTAATATTTTCTCCCATTCTATAAGTAGTAGACAGATAATTTTGTTAGGTAAAGGCTTTTAATTTAATATAATTTCATTAGAAAATTCTCAGAGCTCTTTCCTCGCTGTTGTAGTTCAATTCAATAATATGTAACCCCTAATATTAACTAAAACATTTCTCAATTCTGACACTGTTGCTTGATGAACTGGACTCTCTGACTTGTTTTAATTTGTGTTTCCTTGCTGGGGAAGTATTTTGAATATTTTTCCATTTGTACTTCATCCTTTGAAAACTCTTTCTTTCATTACCTCTTTAATCTGATTATTTAATTTCTTGGTATTCATTCTTTTTGTGTGTAGGCCATGAAAGTAGATACACAGATCTTAGAGAACAAGTGAGATTAATGAGAAAGGAGAAGATAGGAGGATGAAGCAGTTAATATACACAATACTAGAATAAAATGTCTATGAGTAACATCACTATTTACAACCAAAGTTCAACAGTTAAAAAGACAAGTGAAAAATGATTTGAGTGGAAAACAACCCCAAATTCAAAACCTTCAGTTATTATGTCTTTTTGAAACAAACTTGGAATAGTATTAGTTAAACAGAACAGTGCAAATGGATTCAAGATTAAATTTTTACATGGGCCAACTATATTTTTCCACAGTATTTTACAAACATAAGGTAATTAAAAAAACAGCTGGGTGATGGTGGTACATGCCTTTGAATCTAGCACTCAGGAAGATAGTTAGGCTTTGTGAGTTCGAGCCAACCTGGTCTACAGAGTGAGTTGCAGGACAATCACCAAATTCCCTTTCCTGGCCCAAAAGCCTTATAGCAATATGGTAATGTGAAAATGCATTCAATATAACTTCAAAAATTCATTCAATATAACTTCAAAAGTTTCCATAGTTTATAACAATCTCAAATTTAGGCTTATTTAAAATGTTAATCTCCTATAAAATTAAAAGGAAAAAGCAGATCACATACTTCCAACATATAATGGCACAGGATATGCATTACCTTTCCAAAATATAGGAAAGGAAGCATATTGAAGAAATACTGTATCAAAGCAAACCCAAAACCATTGGGGAAAGCTCCAAACTCTGCATCTCCATTTCTCATGTCTAAGTGCTTTTCAGACCTCGAACTGCTCTGAGCTTTGTTGTTTGCAACCTACTTCTCTATCTTGGAATGGTTCTACTCCCTGCTAACAGATCTCCTTGGCAGGCATTCCATGGCTTTTGCATCTTCAACATTTTGTGGTCACCAAGGCAATCCAGATTTCATTTTCCCAGTTTCACACAATGGCCTATGTAAGGCCTTCATGCAGGGACACCCCTGACACTTGTCTGGCAATGGGAACTTTTCTTAGTTATAGAGAAAGATTTCATAATCCCTTTATTCTATCATCTACTGTCAAACCAGAACCATGTGGCTGAGGATGCCTAGTTATGCTGCTTCTGGGGGCTAGAATATGGCCCCATTTTATTATATTTTCAACAGCTTTCTGTTTTCAATGGTTTCCTTCACTGCCTAAGTTTGGCTGTCCTGAAACTCAGTCTGTAGACCACACTGATCTTAAAATTAGAGATTTTCCTTTTTCTGTCTCCTGACTGCTGGGACTAAAGACATGTACGACCAGGCCTGGACTTAAACTTTT
>JAQHUG010000762.1:148107-168625 GCA_028555095.1 Dicrostonyx torquatus | reverse complement strand
CCATATACTATATTTGTATACTAGGCAAAGTTATTTTGTCATATTGTATGCATGCATGCTTCTACCTCTGCATAATACAATTTTTATATTGATACAATTTTAGGATATATTTATCATATTGTAATATATATTTGTACATCTGATCAAGATACTTATACATTGTTAACATTTTAAGGTCACTGTCCTCATTTGTTGCACAGTTGTTTAAAGATTGTTTAATATTCTAACCTGAAGTTTTAGTCTTTGAGTTATATAGGTATTAAGAATTATAGGTCAATAGTCATTCATGTTTGTCATACTTATAATTAGACTAATCAGGTTTTTTAGATACATAGAGATTGTATTCTGCATATATAGGTAATCTTTAACCATTTCAAAGAGCTGTAAAATATAGCATTTAAGTAACTTAAGGTTGTGTTGAAGTGAGACCAAATTGTTCCTGGCAGCACAAATCTATTCCTGAGAGAATGTTGAGCACTGAAGACACTTCACTTGGAGCTGTTTCTTCTTCTTGGCAAATCTGGTCTTAGGGCAAGGAACTGCTATTGCATTGACCACTGAAAAATGCCGGATGTCTAGACAGGACAAGCAGGATACAAGAAAAAAGACTGTAAAATCTTGCCAAGACAGGTTAGTATGGTTTTGAAAAATTTCCTTCCTCTGAAAATGGTCTGTCAGTTACTCTGGGCTTTACCCAAAGTTGGTTGCTCCAATGTTGCTAATGAGACTGGGTAGCTGGTTGTCTCTGTCATTTGTTGCACATTTTGGAAGTTGCTTGATTGTACTTCCTGCTTACTCAAGTAGTATTATTTCCCTTCTAGGGTGTTCATTGAGGTTGAAAACTAGATGGTTGTAGTTACTTTTTTCTCATGAATTTGCCAAGTTATTTATAATACCAGACTTAAACTCCTTAGCATAGGATAATTATTGAGACATTTATTACATGTTTCTTGCTTGATATTGTTTATGTGGGTTGTAATTCTTATTATTATACCTGATATTTGTTCCTATTTGATATAATTTTGTATTAGGCTTAAAACTCTCTTATTTAAGCAAAAGAGGGAGGTGCTGTAGGAATTCCTACCACCAGTAGCCTTAAAGTTACCTGTCCACTTGGGTGTGGCCTCTTATAATATATATGTCAATGTAAGGCACACTTCCAGCCTCTCCTCCAGTTGCATAATTTGGTTCCTGTTTCCTGTTCATGCAGAGGATTGTGATCCTCTAAATAAATAACCCTCTATTATACTCAGTTCTGAGCTGCTAGTGTGGGTTTTTTTTAATCAACCTTCGTCATTTCATAGTACAAAAAGTTTTAGATATTAACTTATTTGCACTTATATATGATTTGGTTCTATTTTGCTCCTGTAGTTTTAAAAATTCCATTTTATTTCCTTTTAAATTATGGAGGAATTATATTAGTTGTACTCAAACATTGCATTTTTCCACAATACAAGCACAGCCTTTTTTATTTGTTAACATTTCTCATAAACCACTACTGTATCCATGAGCATATCACAGTTTTAAAGGCACTAATGTTACACAGTTACTACTTAGACCTGTCTGATGTAAAACAACACAAAAAAGATGATGTTATTGGTATAATACAGTGGTTGAAAGCATAATTGAGACTATTTGGAAGAAGACATATCCTACTTAATGTCAGCTTTAAAAATATCATATCACCATTAAAGAGAAGAAAATAAATTGCCAATATGATGTCAGCCAAGGGAGCAACAGTTCTTTATTATAGTACATTTTCTATTCTTCATGCTGTCTTCTTCAGTAGGAACCACAATGTATCATCTCAGCTCATTCCTTAAACAGCATTCAAGTAAAGAAAGATGTATGGGAAGTAAATCAAGAATAATGCTCCGAGAAGCCAAACTTGATTTTACAGTAGATATCAAAATATATAAATTTAAAGAAAAATGATATAGAAGACCATGAGTAACTATGGTCAAATGAATGCAAGTAGATCCCCTTAGGAAAGATGACAAAATAATATTTGGGGAAAGATTAGACACTGGCCACTTTTTAAAAATTGTTTGGTATTATATTCTTTTTTGTTTGTTTTTCGAGACAGGGTTTTTCTGTAGCTTTGGAGCCAGTCCTGGATCTCACTCTGTAGCCCAGGCTGGCCTTGAACTCACAGAGATCTGTCTGTCTCTGCCTCCTGAGTACTGGAGTTAAAGGCATGTGCCACCATCACCTGGCATTTTATTCTTGAATGTGCAAGTTATCTAATAGTACAGGTAACCAGGGAAAACTTCATTCAGGAGTACCTTAGGACTCCTGAATACAGTGTATTTTGAGTGATGTCTCTCCACACCACTGTATACAAGGAGCTCTGAGTCCACAGGTAAATGGAATGGTCTATGTCCCCAAAGCTATAGGAATGCTCTTTACCCAACAGTACATGGAGTATGCATGGATCTAAATGAGAAATTGCCCAATAGGTTCACATATTTAAAAGATTGGTGTTCAGATGGTTGTGCTGTTTGAGGTGGTGAAGTCTTAAGGAGATGGAGTCTTACTGGCAGTAGCACACAACTGGGAATGAGCATTGAGATTTCAGTCTGCCCACATCTAGTTCATTCTCTCTACCTTGTATTTGCTGTTGAAGAAGTGTCTCTCAGATTTGTCCTTTGACTTCCTGTTGGCATGCTTCCCCACCATCCTGGACTTCTCTCTTTTTATGGGCCCTGAAGCCAAAATAACTCTTTCTTCTACAACTTGCCTTGGTGATCATATTTTATCACAAGAGGAAAGTAGCTAATCTCCTAACACTACATGAAGTGAGCTCTGCTGCCATCCCTGCCTACCTGGTATAGAAAATGAACCAGGCACATTTTATGTAACTCACAGATGCTGCCACTGTGTAGGGGAATATAGATCTGACTATTGGTAGCTTTGGGGGAGAGAGCTAAAGCTTTCTTCTCTTTTTACAAGATATATTTATTTTTATGAATATGAATATTTTACTTGCATATAAGTATGTGTAACACAGAAGTCCCAGGAGCCAATGGAACCTAGAAGAGGATAGTAGATTTTCTAGAACTTGAGATACAGACAATTTTGAATTATCACGTGGCTTCTGTGAATTGAACCTGGGTCCTTTGCAGGAGCTGCCGTACTCTTAACCACTGAGATGCCTCTTCAGCTCCCAAAGCTTTCTAAAGTGAACTATATATATCCATGTACTACACATTCTTATTATTATTGACCTCAGGCAGAAATTTGAAGCTGTGTATTTAAGGTTATATGTGAGTTTAATTTTACATTGGCTAATTCAAAAATTGAAAAAAGCAAAGTTCAAGTAAAGTTTCTGGACATGAGGGCATGTACTTATATTCTATTACAAGTGAAGTTAAGAATTATTTATGATTTTGCTGCTGGAAAACAAACCTAGGGTCTTGAGCAGACAGGCTAGGCAAAGCAACTAAACCAACAAAATGATCAAAATACTATTAAAACTAACCATTGATTCAAAATGTATAGAGTAATAGATTGAGATTATGTAACTTCATAGGCATGAGATTTTATGTTAATAATATATTCTGACAATTTCTTAATATTATAATATACATTTATTATAGTGCGAGTGTAAGAAAAATAAGAGGTGGGCAGACTGCTGTCCCTGCACTCTCCATTCTGAACTACAGTCAAAAGCAGAGGAAACACACATCTAATAGGACCTTGGGGAAGAAAAATGTCGTCACAAAGCGAGATGAGTGACTAACAGTAATTGTGCAACAAGAGATAAACAAGAGCAAACACATGATTCCAAAATATAGGACGAGAACCATGAACATAGAATATCAACTAAGGAGCATTATTTGAAAAACAAGCGGAACCAGTGCTTTCAAAGAAATACCATGGGAAAGAAAACTCTAGCTTGACAGAACAAAACCAACAATACAAAAATAATTTGATTCTGTTCCTGAACCCACGCTCTCTCAAATATTTCAATGGTTTGGGTGCTGATCAATAAGTAAACCATACTCTTTAATGTAGTCATCGAGTTAGAATTAATATGTAAATAAGGTGAGAATCAAGGCTAAATCTATTTTTAGAAATATCTTTCAATGTTTTTGGTTTCCTGAGAGATACTGGAGAAATGTTCTGTGAAATACTTAATACATAAATAAGGTGTTTTCAGACATTCTTATTATTAACAGAACTGGAAATCTAGCACCATCCAAAATGCATGGAAGAAAAGTAAAATTTGTTTTGTAATCACTGGAATTTAGATGGCCTTGGACTTATAGGGGAGTTCACAGAATGAGGTGAGCAGGGAGATGGCTTCCCATGTATCAGCTAGTGCAGAGTTGACACTGGTGGTAGTTACAAGCAAGATGGAGACAGATGGCCTTAGAACAAGAATCATGCAATTTGTTCAGCATATAATTTTATTTTGCCAACTGGGAAATTCATTTTATATTACTCAGGATGAAAATTAACACATTATATGGGTTTCAATTGCTTGTGACATTTAAAATTTTAAGCTACAAATATAACAGTATTCTAAATTCTGACCTCTGCATCATCACCTTGAAAATTCTGCCCTCCTTCCAAATGCAGTAAATAACATCAATAAACACTCAAAGCTAATAAGAACAAAAAAGGTCTCATCAAATTAGTATTAGTATTGTCAGTTACTCAAAGAACAGGGGAAAGCTTCCAACAAGTATTTAAATTTATTGAGACAATTCAAAGGTGGCAACTAGCCACAGTGTTCAAAATTATATTTCCTGCTAATTCTGGCTTACACTAAATAAATATGTGCATAGTCAGATCAAATGGGAATTACTTCTGGTTATTTGGGCTCATGCAATTTTTACAAAGACTTTTAATAATTAATATTCAGACTTCTGAAAAGTAAAAATCTAGATATAATAACTCTATAGTCATTGATTATTGTAAAATAGTGTTTTATGTGTTAAAATATAGCAAAGATGAGAAACTATCTGAGTGAGATTATTAGTTTCCCATTTTCTAGTGTGTTTGCAGATTCCCCAACTATAAGCTTACTTTACTTTTTGTTTCCTTAACACCTACTCTATTCCAACAATCTAGTGTTATCACTTTCCAGGAGAATCTTTCAGACTTAATGTTTCTTTTTCAAAAGTCCATCTAAGGAGTCTGAGGGAAATATATAAGTCATTAAAAGCCTTGTCTTAGAAGAGGACAAATTGAGGTCAATCCCTAGCACCCACATGAAAAGCTAAAGGTGGTGGCACAGGCTTAGAATTCCACCTTTGTGGAGTCAGAGGCAGACAGATCCTGGGCCAACTGGCACCATATTAAACTACTTGCTCAGTCCCAGGATACTGTAAGACCCTGATTTAAAAGACAGGTAACACTTGAGGACAAAGAAAGAGCAGCAAGTCTTGTCTTTTGGTCTCTTAATGTGTGCACATGTGTACCAGCATGCACACACATGCATTAAGACACACAGAAGTACATCTGAAGTGTATCATTTATCAGTCACTATTTCCACTCCATTTCTCCAAGCAGTGGATAAATATATTCATTTTTCTCTTTTTTTGTTATTGACCAAATATTAAGAGCCAAGGTCACTCAGTCAAAACACTCTTTCAGGAAAGATGCAGTAAATCAACTCAATCAAATTATTCACTAGTAAATGATCCCTCTTTCTAGTGCTTGTGTGAACAGTGGAGAATGGTTGGTTGTGACCATAAACTAGTATCATAAATAAACAAGATGGCCAATTGTCAAGAGGTAAAAATTACAGTACTGAAAATGCAATTGGGTTTCAGAGACCTTAGTCCTCATGCTGCTGGCAGTGAAGAGAAACAGTATTTTATCACTCAGCCTTGAAGGTCACCTTTCTATTCCTTTACTATAATTGAGAACTTGAGACTAATCATTGCTGACTGTCATAATAAAGTCAGAAATAAATCAGCAATTTTAACTTGTATCAAGCAGTAAAAATGTGTTTCATTTAACAAACTACATAAACTGTTTAGTACAGTGAAGTGTTTAGCATTGTTGACAAAATCAATTACTTAGATGTTGACATCATAGTCATATTTGTACATGCAAATTAGAAAGCAATGAATATTTCATCATTTTAAGTTTAGGTGACTAAAATACCAAAAGGGAAAAAAAAAGCCATGCTGAAGACTCCAAACCGCAGCTCTCTGAACAAATATTTAGAAACAAGGCATTAAAAGAATTTTAAACTTATGTTTGCTTCATTTTATTTTCCTATCACTGAGATTTTTATATGGGTAACTCTAAAATCGGATCTCTGACTTAAAGGAACATGACAGTATCCAAGGAGTTTACCATGAGACATAAAACAGTGAAAATCTCTAAGCGTGAAAGGCAAAGTTCTTCCCCTGTAGAAGAGGCAGCCTAAGAAAACAGTAAGAAGACAGGCATTCCTGCCTGAGCCCACACGAAACTTAGGAGCACATGAAAAAGGTTGCATTTAGACAGCACTGTTTGATCTCAAATGGAAAAAAATCCCCACAGAATAACCAAGGTTTCATCTCTTAGTCGTGATTTTTCTTGCTATCATGGCATGTTACTAAATAGAGAGGGTTGTTAATTTGGGTCACATGTAGAGTGCTTTCATTTTTGCACATTTATTTATTTATTTGTGTGTGTTCATGTGCTGTGGTGCATGTATGGATGTCACAAGACAACGTGTGGGAGTCAGCTTTTTTCTACCATGTGAGTATTGGGTTGGTTTAAACACATCAATAAGAACCTCAGAGTGCCAAGAATGTGTCAGCATTGGAGTTAGAAAAAAAGTAAAGTATTTCTCTTTGGTATTATTTAACCAAGAACAATGGTAGATTTAAATATTGTTGCTTGTTTCTATTCTGGTGTCTTCTGTCATAGAATGCAGCTATGCCTACGTGAATGCTATCTTGTCAATATTTTTCTCCCTGGCTCTGTCTGTGTGTCTATAACAAAGAGCTTGGCTCTCATTTTCTGAAAGCACAGAAAAAAATCAACTTGAGTAAAGTACTGTACAGCAATCTTTAACAGAGTTACAAGAGATAAAGTCACTGACTTCAACAGACTGCAAATGATCCAGAAAACAGAGTCTCACAAACATTGTTTGTCAAACAATATACATACATTGTGTCCAATATTTATGGTGGATATTCACTTATTAAAAACATTTTTCTTACAAATAGTTTTCAGTACATATTAGTACATATACTCATGTATTGCTTTCTAGGGGTATGGAAAAGCATGCAATTTAAGATTTCAGTTATGTATTATTAGGCAGTAAAAGTTGATTACGTAGAAAATCTAAAGCAAGAAAGCTTAGTTGTTTTCTTGAAGGTAGGTTAAAAGCCTGAGTATACAGTAGGAGAGCAGTCTTATGTCTTAAGTAACCTCAGATTGTATTACTAGCTTTGGCTACATGTAAGGTCCATCAAAAGTTCTAGTTTCTTCGGGTAGAAGGGATGCTTTCAGCATAATGCATCCCACAGCATCTAGATGAGGGGCAGTGCTCAGGCTCTCAGCATCTCTTCCTCTGAGACATCTCACTGCCCTGATGAGTGATTGCTTTGTCTTCTTGCTATACCCTAAGCCTGGCACTGCTCTAATTTAAATGCTTCTCTACCTGTTAAGGTCTGGGTTATGTTGTCAGCCATGTCTTGTCTGTGACTAGGCCCGGGAGAGTAAAAAGAGATTTCAATATCACTTCCCAACCTGAACAATAATAAATCTGAACTAATTCTTCCTTATTTTTGACAACTTAGTTCTCAGTTAATGAAACAGCAGAAAAGGATAGTCTCTTGATCCTTTGTCCTAAAGAGGACAACTAAGAATTGTCTGAGGTAGCTCTCAGAGCTGTGAGGGTAGTACCTTTTCAGTGTTATCGCCCACATGCTGGGAGCAAAGAAACACCCTAGGCTTTAGGAATGCAGATTCCCAAAGGACAAACTGAAGCATCAGTATTGACTAAGATTATAAAGTTGTTAGCATTAAGTCACACCTTTCCAACCTTCAAATTTCATCAAGAATATCTATTCTTTATCAAACTTTATGTAAAAAGTTAGTATTGTTCTGCATGTCCCTGAATCACCGTTACAGAATGCTCTTGTGTACAGATTATTTAGATGAAATAAAGGTATCTGCCTCAGTTTTGCTCTAAGAGCTTAACTAGCATGCCAGGGAAAGGACAATAATTGTTCTCATTCAGTACTATGTCTCCATCTGAAGGCATAGAATTGTATAATTATGCTGAATTATCACATTTACAATATATAGTTATTAAATTACACATTCTTTCTAGGGTCTCTAAGAAATTGTCACACTTTCATATCTCTCTCATCTCTCATTGTCCCTACACAATTACTTTATTATTTATTAATAAAGAGACTTGAGAAGACCTTACATGTCCACACTTAGACCTAGTTAGTCAACCTCATCAACCCAATATGGAGAAGTCCAACAGAACTGCTATAAACAAGCTCTCCATGCATGCACACTTACCATCTACCACATTCTATATCTTTCTTTCTTCACACTTTAGGGATGGATTTTTCTACTCCCACTTTGTTCTGGATGCTTTCCTCTCCTGACGTTAATATCCTGTCATCCTAATCCCCCAGATGAATTGCGTTAGTCAGTCTGTACTTTGTTAAATGCCTACGGTATGAGACAAACACTCTCATGTAAGAGACCCGAATACCTCTAATCCTTTCTCTCTTGTGAGATTAGAGAAAACCATCTGCATCTGGGCACCAGGATGCAGAGCCTGAACATGCTGGTCTTGAGTCTCGGGATTCTCATCCCTATGCACCATGAGCTACAAATAGTGTAGATGGCAAATGGTGACAGAGTGGCACAAGTAGCCATGGCAACCTTGGCGTGACAGAAACCTGTGGAAGCATGGAAAAGGGAACTGCAGAGATAAACAAGAGTAGGTAAAAAAGCCAGCAAAACCATTGTCATCCAGTATAATAGTAAGGATATAATAAATAAATACACTTGGATAATTGCTTAAAAAACTTAAAAAATATTTTTAATTCCAAGTTACTGTAAACCCTTGGGTGTTGCTGTCGTCAAGGGACACTTTAGACACTGCAGCTAAAACACTGGTTTTCTTTTCAATTGAGTAGTTTATATCCCTGACTCCTTAAAGATGTGCTAACAGAATATGTAACTCAGGAGATTGACAACCTTAATCACAGCCCCCCCCCTTTATTTTTGGTTAATGAAGCCAAGCAGAACTTAATTGGAAGGTTGGGGTCTAAGTGCTGCAGATGTTTATATGTGAGGGGCTGAGATGGAAGCTATGGAACTGATCCTCCGGTTGCCTCACTGCTGGCTACGACATGAGCCAGGCATAGGAACATCCCATAGGAACAAGCCCTAAAGGAGAAACTTCGGATTTCATCTTGTGTCCAATGATGGAAAAGTTGGATTCCTGAACTGCTAGCCACAGTGAACCTGTGAATAGTTACAGGACCTCTGACTTGAGATTCAAATCTATGTGATAAACGAGATCAGTCAAACTCCTCCAGTCTGTGACACACTGCCTTCTGTCACACAAAGGTCTGTCTCATTTCTGTCTGCAGGGTGGCTTAAACATTTTTCAACTGTTCTCATTTTCTCCTCAGAGGAACAGAACCAAATCATTGTTATAATTTTTAAGACACTGGATGCTTTATCTAGTCCTTATTGAAAGTATTTGAAACTTTTTCACTCATCAAAATTATAAGCATTTAAAGAACACTTACCTCTAAGGCTGTTTTGAACTCCTATGGCTATATCAAGGGCACTGAAGGGCAGAACAGCTTCACTGGCAATTTGTAAGATTATTTCTCCTGAGAGCTGAAATGAAAAGAAGAATTTGTAGTATTCAGTAGTTAATATTGTCATTTATTTATTTATTGACTATTTCACATTTTATTATATGCCCAGAATAATAATAAAAAGACAGAAATTTAGTTTTGCAAAATTCTTTTTACTCACCAATTCTTTTTGAGTTTCTATTTTTGAAAAGACAAAAACCTCTAGATACCTTTCTCATGTCATAGGATAGTAAGAGGATACAATGACTCATTCTTTCATGAGATAAAATATCAAGAAGTTAGCATTTAAGACAATTCTTTATATTCAAAAATGATCAAACATTATATAAAATAACTTAAAAAACAATTTCTGGTTATTGAAGTAAGAAAATCTCCAGACACAGTCACCCATTGCTATATTTCATTTAATATATACCAGTCTGATATATTTACTTAGTCCTTGGGTATTCCTTTCTTAATGCTTAATGTTATTCTTAGTCATGCTTCTGAAATTTATCAACAATGATTTATACATGTAAATATATATATAAATTTGATTTCCAAAACATACATAATTTGAATTCAAAAGTTAAATAAATCTTTAAATGGCATTCCCAAGGGCATGCTGGGACTTTTTTATTCACATGCTCCTCACTCCATCTCAAAGCTGTATTTGAAAACTGATCCATGTGCCACACAAGAGTGGCACATGCCTGTCACATTCTGCTAGTCATCTGCACTGACACAGCTGTCACAGAACCAAGAGTACCCAGCAAATGCCATGCCTACATTTCTATGTCCTTCTTATGAACCTGAATCCAAGCTCCGAGGGAAACAGGACTGTGTTGGTGCTATAAATGTTCCAGGCATTGTGGGATAGCATGGATAGCAGAGCGGTAACTTGAGTCAGAGCAGAAACTGTCTCAGACACAACATACCAGGTAGACAGGAGTTTAGATATCCAGATCTGTATATTCAAGAAGCACCAAATTCTATATAACTTTAAAAAATTGTATTTCCCTATTGTTCATACAATTCATTTTATGATAAGAGTGCAATTTAGGAGAAGGGAGAAGGGAAGGACTGGGGAGAGCTTGGGGGAGTGGGAGGGTGGAGNCTGTACTCCTAACACATGATCCCTGTACTCCTAACACATGATCCCTGTACTCCTAACACAGGATCTCTGTACTCTGAACAGCTAAAATTCAGCATGGAGATTCTCAGTATCTCTCATCTAGATAGTTCTCACACACTCACCAAATTTTTATGTCTATATGCAACCCCTTCATATTATGTTACAACTGTAATTGTTGAGCAGAAACCAGCTTTTCCTGGTCCTCTCTGGAACAGACATGTTTTATTTCTTTTGAACTTTAGAAGAATTGATATCTGGTAGTCAGGTCAAATACCTGTGATACAACAAATTTATTTAGGAGACTAATGCTTAAAATTAAAATGATCTTAGGATAAACATTAAATATCTGTATAACCTATGCAAATGTCCTACTTCTGATAAAAAATACCACACAAATTGGGAAATGAAATCTGAACTACAAAGCCTGCCCCATTCACACCACCAGGAGTCAACATTTTAAGGGGGTACATCTAGAAACTGGGAAGCAGCTCCAATCCTTGTCATTTGCTGACTGAAAGGTTTTTTTTCTGTAGAAAGATCTTGAAGGGATGGTTAGCAAATCTTCCCAAAGCCTTTGTATAGCACTTACATTTGTGGAAGTCAAGGAGAAAGATAGAAAAATTGCTATAGAAACCCCTTCCACTGGATGATTCAAAAATGCCAGAATACTTTAGATGGACTGGTAGTCTCTAGTGAAGTAGTTGTGAGCAAAACTGAAAATTTCCAAAATAATTCCTTAGGAGGACACTAATTTTAAAAAGAATTTTAGTCCGGGAAATATGTGGAATATCTGACTTCAACGGGTGTGTGGCAAATACTAGGAACTCTGAGTGAACGCTTACCTGGCAATGAGCTAACTACAGGAAACATCTGTGTGAAACCAAGGAATAAGAGCACTCAGGATGAGTGAACTAGGGAACTTAGAAGTGAAACCGTCAGAGCTGTAGCTGTCTTTGGAGGAATGTAAATCCTTATTACCTAGGACCCTCAGGGAACTGATGCTCTCATCTCTGCTACAGTTGGCAGAAGGTGAGCAAGGATCCCAGGACACTATATTGGTAATGCCACATCTGCCCATTGCAGAGTTGCTGAGATTGACAGACCACAAGGTTCTCTGGCTGTTTAGGTTGATGGGAAATAGAAAGGAGGAATGGAAAAAGTTCGTCTGCACACAAATTTGAATTGATTATGATCCTTGTTTGAAAAAGTTAAAAGCCCTTAAAAAACAGGTGCCTCAGAACACCCACATATTAGAAGTGAGGATGCTGGGAATTGACTGCCTAGATCCCATCACACAGCAGAGTAAGGTTGCTCTCTGTAGATGCTACAGCTTCCATCTTTCCATACTATCCTTTGCACTAGTGTGGGTTGTGGTGGTGCTTGCTGAGAGGGAATGCTGAAGAGATTGGAGAAAGGGGATCAGGAGTTCAAGACCAGTCAAAGCCACATTTTTTTCTTTTGTACTGGGAGCTTCCCATGGTTGAAAATGGCCTTGAGTTGAGCAATAAGCTTAATATTTGGGAATGTATTAAGAAAATCAAATACTTCCTTCATTTCAAGATCATAGGTATGGCAAGTCCACTATTTTTCCTACATTCAGGCACATTTCCCCTGTCAGTTATTGTCATCTCCCTTTTGCAATTAAAGTAAGAGGAACAAGCATGATTATAGACTTGGAAATAATCCAGTTTATTTTTTGGTATCTAGGTGACATTTAAAAGTGTTAGAATTGGGTTTGACATTGCTAATTATGCTGCTTGGAGAAGATCCCAGTGCGTTAATATATTCTGGTGCACTAGAAAAGGAAACACCAACACACAAGCTTTCACATTTTCAACGTCAAGCACTATTTTGCCAGGCGAATGAATGATTAAATATCTTCATTATGTTTCACTAATAACCAGCTTCAACATGATATTAGCAATAATATTAACAAGTAACATTTTAAAGCTCTTCTATTGTGTCAGGCAATATACTAAATTCTATACATGAGTTAATTCATTTAAACCATACAATAGTACAATTATATTTTGCAGATGAGAAAACTAAGACATTACACAATTAATTAACTATCTCAAGGCCACTTAGCTAGTACACAGTCATTCTGAGGTTTGTCTGAGAGAATTTTGGCTACAGATGCTAAACTCCAATTATCACACTAATTAGCATTTTTTCTCATTTTTTGAATATTAACAAATCAAGATTACAAGTGGCTACTGACACAGTATCCACTGAACCAAAAGATATAACTCTAAGGAACAGCCAAGAACTTATTACACCCATCAAAAATGTTTAACATAAAAACCTGTGCAAGCCACTCTATTAGAAGTATAATTTTTATATCGCCAGTACTAATTTTCATGTATGTAAATTCTGGTTTTCTATCTCCAAAAACAGAAATGCAGAAATGTATGAAGTACATTTCTTGAGGGTGAAAAATAAAGATTGTTTTCACTTTAATTTCATTAAAGGGAATAGTGTTGATTACAAAGGTATTAGATAATCAGATAATCTGAGAGAACAATGAGAAAAGAGAAGGAAGACAGTGCCTGAGGACTAAAAGTTAGGACTCCAACTTAAGCACCTTTGAAAAGGGCTCAGGGAAATTTTTTAATAAGTAATATAACTATCATACGGATGACTGTAAGTAATCAGCCATTAATCCTCATTCATGCTACTAGAGGATATTTCTATTATTAAGTCAACATTTCTTCTGCATCAGTAATATATGATGGACTATATTAAATTCATTGGGTTACTGAAATGTTGCTCATGGAAAAAGATAAATATTGCGTATAATTTTAGAATAAAGCATTTCACAAGGCACTGTGCAAAGGTTTACACATTACTCATTAGATGAATCAAGTTAGGCTTCCTTGTGGAAAGACCTCTGTGAAGAAAGCACCACCCTAGGCATGGCATAAAGGGGGAAAAACAGTAAACTAGCTGAAACATATTTGACCCTACACCACACAAACTTTCTTAACAGGATTATGATATTTAAATTTTTAAATTATTTTTTATTTAGCATGCATATCTTGAAAAAGTAAAAGAAAAGTCATGGTTTGGGAGAAATAGCTATCCATGCCCACCACTACCACTAAGAGAAGTCAAGTTCAAGTCAGCACAGATGTGAATTGGCAAACAGAAGGGGGTGAGGTATTGTTGTTGTGTCTATATTACATCAAGCATTTCATCAATTATCCATGTCAGAAGCAAAAGAGGACTGACTTATCAGCTTCTTAAATGCTAACTCAACATGTGGCAAGTAAGCAAAATGCAGGAATGCAAGTGACAATGACTTCCTATGCAAAGCTTTGATATATATCTAGCTTACCAATGCTAGTACCAACACATGCAAAATAGTGTGGTTCTTTAACAATATAGTAAAAATTCTTTAATCAAGAATAAAGAGAGTATTGGTTTGTGACACCAAACAAATGTCATTTTGACAATAATGAATTTAATCATTTTCAAAGCAATCCTTTACTGTATTATAATTTTAAATGTTGCTGAGACAAAAACCTGGTAATAGTAACCTATGGAAGAAAGAATGTATTTCTCTTCACATATGAGGGTACAGTGCATATTGTTGAGGGAGTCCAGGTTTCAGTACCTTAAAAGGCAGCTGGACAAATTGCATCCACAGTAAAGAGGCATAGAGGGAGATGGATGCTGGTACTCCTCTCATATTCTTCATTTGATCCAGTCTAGGCCACCCAATCAGAATGGTCTTCCCACTTCAATTTACCTTATCAAGATAATCCCTCCTGGTAATACCACTAATCTAGTCTAGAAACTCACTGACAAGCAGAGGCCTGTCTCTCTGATGATGTTACAGCCATCAAATTGAGAGTCAATACTAACTATCACATTGCATTTATTGATAAATGCTGTTTTCTTCATATAAGTTGCTCACAAAATTATTTCCTTCTGTATATTTTCCATGAGAGCCACCACAAACTAAGCCACTAATGTTTTAAGGTCATTTGAATATGAGGTAAAATTTTGTTCTAGAAATAATGTTATAATAATTAAATAATGATGTTTTCATCACAGAAGTAGTAGAAGCGTTAGAGAGGAAGAATGATAAGCGAGTGGTAAAGAAAAAATATTGTTCTTTTGAACTAACTGCTTTTACTTACAAAGATTTCCAATTTAAATAATGGTCAAAATATATGTGACCTGGAAGTTATGCTATTACATTGCTAACACATTTTTTTTTCTTCCTGACATTGAATGCAATACATGTTTTTGTAGACTGCTTCCCACAGATGGAAACTTGACATTTTAAAAATAGTGAAAGAAAAACACAGGCTTTATATCTTTTGATGTGTGATTATATTCATGACAAGTTTCCTCTAGCAACTCTCTGGGAAGCAGATGCTATTGTTCAGTTGAGTTTAAAGTATACACATGTAAATAAGGAGCTGCAGACACTGAGTGCACTGCCCTGCTCAGGCATTATGGGGAGAGTTCCTTTATGTTTCATGTGTTGCTTAGAAAGACAGTCTGATCCAGCACTGTGCTTCTTTAAATATATCTTTATTGTTCACAGAGCAGTTACAGATTTTGAAAATTTTAGTGTCACTCACCAATTAACCCTTGAGATAGTGCAACTTATTTCAACAATTTATTTATTACAGGGCAATCCTGCAATTTGTTTCAATAGTTTATCTTACAGATACATATGCAAGGCTTATCTTAGAAAACAATTCTAACAGTCATAGTATTCAAGAGTTCTGGTTAGTGTTAGAGAAAAGAACAAAACATATGCCACATAAACATGAGCACCTGAATTCAAATATTTAGAACTAAAGTAAAGCCCCAATAATAGTTCACATCAGAAATTTTAACGTTCTTTTAGCAAAACTAAGGTAGACACATCCCTGAAAACGTCTGCATTAGCTAGAAAAGATATTGTAGCACACTGCCAAAGAACAATGAGACCTTGCCTTATAAAAAGTGGAATGCAAGTATGAACTCCCAAAGTTGCCCTTCAAAGTCTACCCATGCACCTGCCATACCACATACACAGGTGCATGTAAATACAGATGTACACACACACACACACACACACACATACACACACACATACACATCTACACACAAGAGTTCTGGGTTAAAAGGTACAGCAGTTATTACTGTGAAATAGTTCTAATAGAAAAATTACTGCCACCTGAAAGGACACATACATTATTACAGAAAGCAAGTGAGAGCAATCATCCCAAAACTGGCTGGAAAGAGCACGTATTTTGGGCTTTACCGAAAACGTAACACTCGGAGAGGCTGGAGGATTGAGAGCATTCTAGTAAATGAATTGGACCAGTGTAAAGGCTGATTCAAGCTCTGAAGAAGTTCACTTTGGTAGACAGAGGAGTCCTTTACAGAAGAAAAGGCAGCTCAGCAGAAGATGAGGACTCTTCTTTCAGTCATCTCAAGGGAGGAGAAGTGCATATCAGCTACACTGCATGGCTTGACAATTCAGATAGATTGTGTAATGGGACACTATGGGGTCAGTAACAACTTACCAGGAAGCTAGCTTTCACCATTCTATGAAAGCCTCCAAAGAAAAGCTTCACTTGAAAAGAAAAGGCATACTTTGCCCCTGATTTTCTTTTCTGAAAATCTATATCCCAAACCTACATTACCAACATTAGCAACATTTAAGTTATGCAAATAAAACCTGTTGAAAATCCAACAGCCTTTGAGCTGCAGCGTGTGGATTTAGTGTTCCACCTGCTACGCTTTGTTAAGACTTTATTATCTGAAGTTGTCACAATGCTCTTAGAAGCTCATGATTGGTTACCAATGAGGAATGAAATGATTGAGAGGCTTGATGCTGAATCATCGAAAGAGCTCATGAATATGGCCACTTTCTAGAACCTGAAGGAAAGGTGGTGACCTAACAGAGCTCTGACAAATCCATTTCCTTATGCAACTCTTATCGGAGACAACCTGAACACTCACTGAAAGTCTCCTGTCTGTGAGAAAGTTCAGAGGGTTCAAGTGAAACTTGTCTCTCACAGCCAGAGGGTGAACCCTGTCTCACACATTTTGAGCAGACTTCCATTTTCTCAGCAGTCTTTTGACATCTTAGCAATTTTCAGATCCTCAGATGTATTAGTTGATTTTGAAAATTAAATTTGAGAAAGCTGGAGAAATAGCCCAGTACTTAAGAACACCTGTTGCTCGTACAGAGGACCTGATTTTGATATCTAGCACCCAAATCTTACTGGTCACCACTCCCTGTAACTCTAGTTCCAGGACATCCAATGCTGTTTTCTGGCCTCTTTGGGCACTAACAAGCACACACACACACACACACACACACACACACACACACACANGAGGGCCTTGGACTTCACACAGAGCAGGGTACCTTGCCCTTTCTTAAGGCTGGAGGGGGAGGGAAGAGGGTTAGTGGGGGAGCAGGATGGGAATGGGAGAAGGGGAGGAAGTGTAAATTTTTGTATGGAAAATAAATAAATAAATAAATAAATTGGACCATAGCGGCATACGGCACTCAGGGGAAAAAAATGAATAAAAGTTATACATACACACACACACACACACACACACACACACACACACACACACACACACACAGGAGTGCAATTTAATCTTGTCTGTCCAGCCTTAGAAACAAACAAAAAACAAAAGCATGTTTCTGAGAAATGAAGAGTAGAGATTCTGTTATTTCTTTGAGGTATTTTACTCCCAAATGTAGCAATGGATTTTTCTCCAATGGCCAAAATATCTTTGTGGAGTTTGATCGCCAGCATATCTGCTGTAAATTCCATAGGGAGCTGCCTACTTGATTACATTGTGCTTTAGGAAGAAAACAATGCCTGCAACAAGTTGCTAGGAGTCACCCTTGCACTCCACCTGCCCTGTCGAAATCATGCACTGGAAAAAAATTATTTGTTAAATAATAATGTAAGAGTTATTAGGAAATTGGAAGGTTCCTTTCTCCAACCTGCACTGGATAATTGGAAGTACAGAACAGACAGGCTTCATTGACGCTTTTGGTGTCAGGAAGCTAGACTTTACAAAAGATTCAAATGAAAGGGGAGAGGAGGAGAAGGGTGACTGTGCTGTAAGAGAACATGGCTTTGTTCTGCTTTTAAAAGAGCTCATTTGGCAGCACCAACAGCTGGAATATATGCCAGCCATCCTGCTATTTCTTTGAAAAAGAAATTGGCAACAAAAAGTTGGATTTTGAAGAAACATGGGCCATGATAGATGCTAAACCAGTTTTTTGTGGATTCCGAGGCAAGAGGGAGAGTTGTATGCCAAGTGCCATGTAAGGGCAGGTGAGCTGTGCTGCAGGACAGCCTTTCTCAGACAGAAGAGTAAAAATTCCCTGATGCTTATGTGAGGCTCAGGTTTTAATTCTGCCTAATATATTTCATTATAAGGAAACCTTTAGAAGCTGACAGTTCAGGAATTAATAGCCATTCCTATGACTGAAAGGACACACACTGAGAAAGCATTAAAAGTAATGGTAAGAGCTAACACCGACTTTCAAAATTTATCAATAAACTTCTGAAACCAGATGCTGCTCAGAAGTGCTTATAATACTTTCTCCTCACCATGGCTCAGCAGAGCAGGTGTCTCTATGCTTGTGTAGTAGATAATGAAACCAAATCTCACAAAGGTCAAGCTACCTTCTCACATCACTGCACAGTGATGAGGGATTCCCTTGGTATGCTGTGAATGCCATTGGTTAGTAAAGGAACAGCTTTTGGCCTATAGCAGAGCTATAGGGGAACAGAGCTAGGCAGGGAAAACTAAACTGAATGTTGGGAGAAAGGAGACTTGAGTCAGAGAGAAGCCATGGAGCTGCTACTGGAAACAGATGTGTTGAAATTTTGCTGGTAGGCCACGACCCTGTGGTGATGTCCAAATTAATGGAATGGATTAAATTAAGATGTAAGAGTTAGAAAATAAGAAGATAGAGCTAATGGGCCAAGCAGTGATTTAAATAATATGGTTTCTGTGTGCTTATTTTGGGTCTGAGCCTCCTATTGCCAGGAACTAACAAGTGGACTCCTTCAACAGCACAAAGGATGTTTTGAAGTCAATGCCATCTTGTTGTATCTTGAGGTCTATGGAATGGTCTTGCAAGGGACTTTTCATTATTTGTAATGAATTAAAAGTCAACTGTAAATCTCTCTTCCCATGCTCCTATTTGTAATACATATATATATATATATATATATTATTTCTGACTTAAATATATCAGTTTCTTGTAATATTGAGAGATATTTGTCAGATCCTCAACTATAAAACAGGGGTGACACCTAGATCCCTGTGGTATTGTCTGACATATTGTCCATGTGTGTATTTGGGAAAGTAAATCTGTAGCTCATATGTAGATGCAAAGAAGTTACTGGGAGAAAATTAGGGTTATGTTTGGTGCTGCGGGTGGCCCCCCAAGATGAACGTAACTGAAAAGAGGGTGTTGAAGCTTATGTGTTCTTGTGTCCTGTCATCACAAGCTTCGTGCCCACCCAGTTATCACCAATGATGGAGGCCTTCACCTGGTAGTGAACACCAGCTATTGAACTTTTCAGCCTTCAAAGTCATCAGCTGAAAAACTTCTACTGTTTATAAATTTCCACAGTGTGGCAATCTATTAGCAACACAAAATATATTTAGACACTGCACACACAGCATTAGTAGAGGGCAAATTTGAGATTCCACAGAACAACTAGGCACAGGGATGTTGTAGTGGCACTCAGTGTTTAAGAGTTGGACTGCTGTCACCAAGGCTGGGCTCTCTTTTCAGCCCCCACAAGGTGGTTTACAAACACCTGCAACTCCAGCCCAAGAGATCTAAGGCCATCTTTCGCCTCCTTGGCCACTGCACTCATGTGCACATATCCTCATCACACCCAGCCCAGCATACACATATTCCTACAATTAAAATGAAAACAGGATGAAGAACATGACCTAATCTGCCTTCACACCCACAAGAGGGTTTAGAGTAAAAGCACTTGTTAGGCCAACCTGATGATCCAACCTGAGCTTAATTCCCAGATCCTGTGATGGAATCAGATAAATGAACTCTGAGAGCTGTGTTCTGCCCTTCACATACATATCATAGCACACATAGACCTACACATAGTACATATTCACCCACAGGCAAGTCCACACATGATCCCAGGACCCTCCCCTCTCCTTCTTTAAGGCTATCTTAACCCTGATTAGAAGAAAAAGAATAAAATAAAATAAGTTTAGAATTAAGAGTATTTTAAAGATGTAAAATGAGTTATTGAACACTATAGAACAAAACATTTCCTCCTTTACTAAAATGCTGATGTTTGTGATTGATATCCGGGATTGTTGACTTTAGTCAATATTCAACATCTAAAGATAAAACCACAAAACAACCTCTTCCAACTTGTAAAAAAAATAGAAGCACCTAGGGAGCCCAGTCCTTTGTTCTGATGTGGATGTGGGTCTCTGACTCTATCTCCATTTATCGGGTGAAATTTCTATGGTAATGCTCAAGATACTCATCAATGTACCTATGTGACAAGGCCAGTTCAGGCACCCTCTCCTCTGCTGCCTAGGTACCTAG
>JAQHUG010000762.1:118924-143443 GCA_028555095.1 Dicrostonyx torquatus | reverse complement strand
GTGTGATTTTCTTTGGGGCTTGCCGGCTGTGTGGTACCAGGCGGGACAGAAACCCCAACAAGCAGGACCCTCATGTTACAATGTTAATGCAAGAAACTCCCATCATGAATAAAATACAGGCCCAACTGGCACATATTTGGTATCTGGAAGCAAGAATGCCTTGGTTCTGCTTCCAGTATTGATGCATTAGCCCCCTTGAAAGGTTATATACATACTATCTAAAATGTTCTTCCTTTCTTTGAATTATAAACTAGATCACATCACACGTCTTTTAATACTTCACTTTACTGTAGCACTCAAATGCTAAGCAGTATTCTCAAAGCCCATGAGAAACTCTCCTTCAAACCCAGCGAGTCACTGTTGCTCAGTTACTTGTATTTCCCACACTTCCTAAGAATTTTCATATTTCAATGAATTTACACATGATTTTTTCACAAGAATGCACAGGTTTCAATTATCTGCAGATGGGGGATTTCTTAGGATTCTCTGACCCTCTCTGACCTAATGGCTTCTGAAAGGCTTCAACACTTAATGCTATCATGTTGGTATGTTGGTGTCAATCAATTAATCTGAGGAACAGATAGTCAGAGCATTTCAGTCAACAATCAAGAATGTTGGTTAAAATGATGTATGAGGGCTGGAGGTCCTGCACCTGGCTTGTGATTGCTTTTCCTCAGAATCTGCCTAAGCAATAGTGTTAAAAATATTCTCTTGTAGTTTGGATGTGAGCTTTGCCTTCAATGGTTGAGCCATCTCAGGATGTAATAGATAAGAGAAGAATAGTGAATAGTAGGAAGAAAGGGAGAAAGAGAGAGAGAGAGAGAAGAGAAAGAAAGACTAATCTCATTTCCCTGGCCTCTGAATAAATGGCTTATGAATAGCAGAGGCTTGTTCCAGTAACTGTCTCTTCAGAACTACGAGTTCAATATGATTTTCTCCCTTTTGTCTTATGTGCTCTATTGCTTTTCTCCCATACATCATGAAAATTGCTACCAGATGCCAGTGCCAAGCTCTTAGATTTTCTAGCCTCCCAATCCATAAACCAAATGACCTTAATTGTTTATAATTTTACCAATTCAATAGCAGAAAACTGATTAAGTCTTGGTGAAGAAGTGTTTCTTGTTCCAAGTATGTCTAACAGGCAATTCAAGGGCTTTTTATAGCCAAGGATAGCTATGAATGTGGCCTAACACAAAACTACAACCTTACTTAATAATAATTTGAGTGGGTAATTTTTTTTACCATTTTTCCTTTTGTAATTTAATTTACATTTCTGAAGCATGAGCTTAGAAGATGATATTCTTATTTCATATGTTTGAGACTGTGGATGGACCCATGCCTTTTTCATGGATGTGTATGCTTCAAAATCCAGTTGATTCTGATTCTCTGGGAGCCTCCAAAGGGGTACTTTCCTAACAGTTCTTTATAAATTTGCCTGCCTTCATTGTTTCAAGGTTCCTGCATCAAAATTCTGATTTTCCCTCAGTAGGAAGGTGCACCGTCTACAGCTTAATCTTTTATCAGTCCCCTTGGGAGATACTACAGAAAAAAAAAGTATGCATTACACTTCCATCTGGATTAATGACTCAAATAGAAATTTGTCATTTTCATTGAATTTACATAAAAAATAAGCAGTTTAAGATAAACCTTTTAATAGTTTGTATACTTTTTGGTGTTTTATTGGCATTCTGAGGTTGATGTCTGTGCGTTAAGCATGCTAGGCATGCGTCCTATCACTGAGTCATAGCTACAGCCAAGCTTTTACATATTTATAATTTGATAATTTGATAATAGTAAATAACAACTGCTTTTATTTACATGCGCCCTCTGATGTGGGCATAATGCATTTTTATATTTATTCTACAAAAAGCCTATCATGTCTCTATAAATTCAGATCATGTCTACATAATATATTTTATAGACTTTATTGTCATGCCAAATAGATTTTATCATAAGCTTCTCTGGGTGGAAATAAATAGTGTAACTTTTAAAGAGGTATACCTTTGTGCATGTATATTTCTCTAGAATGAAAGGCATTTGGGTAATGTTTCACACTATATATCATCACTAGCAGAAATAAATGCACACTGGAATTGCTTCGGGGATAGATTTAAAAGTAAATACCATCCTTTGTTTTCACAGTGTGAAAGCTTTGTGTCCTTGACAACAGCTAAGTAGATAACATTTTACCCCATAATCCTTGATTTCTTCTTATAACAAATTGTCCTACTTTTTTCCAAGATACTCCATAAACACGAGAAAACAAATTAGAGAACCCAGTTAAAAGGCATATACTTTGTTTGTCAAAGTCAACGAATGACAAGAGGTAGTTCATCTTTACATACAGTGTGACTTTTAAAGCTTGTCTCTAATTACAAGTCGTGCTACCATAGATGGTTTTCCATTGAGTATAAACAAAAATTCTTTAAATTCACCAACCACCTTAAATCTCAAACTGATTAATACACAATTTAATCACTCTGAAAATCCCCACATTGATTTAAAATTTGAACCATTACTATGCAAACTACACCTAAAATTCTTAAGAGCTAAAATAGGTTCCTTGAATGATGACTCAAAGTAGGATACTGATGAATATTTCTCTAATCAGTCACCATTATCAAAATTCAGTTAATTTAATTGAACCTGTAGAAGAGATTACATTTTCTAATCAAATCTCATCTTTAGATGCTTAGTATTCCAAGAAAGTCATATATATTTTCAAGCATGTCTAATTAAAATAATGCATATAATATTGAGTGTCATTCTTTCTGCTGAGTAAAATGATTTTCACCTTTCTGTAATGTTTTAAACAGAGTGAACATTTTTGTTTTAGAGGTAAGCAAATACAAATTTGAAAACATTAATGCCTTTATCCATAGTATGATGAATATTGTCTTTATATATTAGACATAAACTTTAAAATTCAACATCAGGGTAGAATTTGTAAAGGAATTCACAAAAACCTTGAAAATAATTCTGTTTTTCATTTATTATTGGACATACAAAAATAACTGAATATGAATTTTACCTAATCAAGTACATATATGTAAAGCATTTTTAGCAACTTCAACTATAAAAATAAGTTTAAAAATGTATCTGAAATACATACATATGTGTATAACTGTAAAAACTTGAATTTGAACACTCATACATACATGTACACATACAAACTCTTAAATATATGTGTATATGCTTGAAAAAATCCTGAAATTACACCCAGAGACACTTACACATGTATCATGTGCCTACATGTGTGTGTAAGTATCCTTCTACATACTTACTAATCTTCTAGTGCATATATATATATATATGACCACATACACATATTTAGTATATTTTATAACATATGGATATGTAATAGATTAAAATCTAGTCATATAAACTAAAACATATTTAAAATAAAACAATACTTGTCAGATAGTTGTACTAATATCTCCTCATCTTAGATAAAACAGGTTTCATTCTGGTGTAATTCCATGAATACCGTCTTCAGTCTGACAATTTTGTAGTGTTGCTTTTGACACCTTACTCCTTTGCATCTATTTTGAACTCTTTTATAATAAAATTAACCACAAGGAGCAATTGTTGAGATATTGAGTTTAAAAGAATATCTACTATTCCTTTCTATTCTCCTTCTCCCCTCTCCTTTGAATATAAATATGATATGCCTTGAAAACAGGCCTCATCGCTCCACTCTCGACTCCTATTTCCCAGTCTACACGTGAGATCTCTCAATTATCTGTGTTACACTTAATTTGAACATGCCTTCCTACTTTCTCTGTCCTATCACTACTAGGCCATATTTAGGCCTTTTCCTATTTCAGAAATAAACTATGGATAATAAAGCAATATATTTATGTAAAAGAGTGAGCAGAATTAATTCCTTTGTCGAATCCAATACCCTCAGTAGGGGGCGACCTCTAGGCATGGTTCACATCATATCCCAGACTTTCCTCAAAAAAGTACAGTATGATATGCTGCTACCAGTTTGGTCAAGAATAGGATTGCCTGTATTTTTCTAAAACCAACAATCCCTTGGGAGGCCTTGGGTAAACATAACCCCATTAGTAAGATTGTGTTAAGCTTCCATAACTGCTACTTATTAACTGTTTTACAGTTTTATTTGTAAATAATTTAATTTGAGATGGTAACACTTCTCTGAACAAATTCCTTAAGTAATGCTTTTTAGTACTGTCATTTCAAGTAATATATAAAAGTAAAAATACCAGGTTCGTTACTCCAAACCAAATTCCATGTTTTCATGTTCAAATAAGTATATAACTACCTGAAAGAAATGTCCACTGAGCACTGAAAGTTTGATACATTCAGAAAACTACATCAAGAATTGAGAGTTTGATTTCAGTCTGTGTACTTTTAGGCCATATTGTGATGTGGAATGTCCTTCTGTATATGTTTTGCTTTATTATTTGATGAATAGCTGATTTGGTCAATGGCTTAGCTTAGCAGAGTAAAGCCAGGCAGAAAATAACAAGAGAGTAAGCAGAATCAGGGAGAAGACATGTAGCTACCGAAGAAGAGAGATGCCAGATAAAACCTTAATGGTAGGCCCCAGCCTTGTAGTAATGCAACATAATAGGGTTAACTGAAGATATAAGAGCTATCTAGAAATAATCCTGAGTTGGTCAAACAGTGCTGTAATTAATATAGTTTCTATGTGATTGTTTCTGATCTGGGTGGCTGGGAAATGAATGAGCCATCTCTGCCTACAATACAATCTATTGCTAATTATCCCTGTTCACCTAATTGTCATACTTTATAGTCATCTCATCCCAAGTTCTAGACATCAGTGGATTTTTTATTCCCATTTTTATTGCATATAAGGGGCATACATAGTGAAGCAATACCTTAGTTATACATCCCTATATCCATATTGGCACACAATTAAATTGAAAGTAGGACAATAATTATCTGAAAATATTTTGACTATAATATATATTAAAATATTGGGACTACAATATTGTGTTAACTATCATCCAAAGGAACACTATGTGTGTGTGTGTTATTTTCTGTCTTCAAAGTGGTCCTGTGCATGGCTAAAGAATGTCAATTGACCCATGTGAGACTGTAGCCCCTATGGAGGATTGGCTATCTCATGGTTTTTTTTCTTGGATAAAAGATATTCGAAGAACTCAAATTTCTCAGTGTCAATGTTACACTTGATTAAACTATAAAACCTTTAGGCAAACAGTTTTAAAGTTGAAAAATATGCACTCATCTACTATAGGGGAGACTGAGAGAGTCTTAATCCATCTGTTTATATCAGCAGTTTCTGTACATGCTCCACAGCTCCAGTCTTACACTGCTTCTCCTCTCTTAATGTTTTATTCAGTCATCACATGGATTTGGAGAGGTTTAAAGAGTAACAGACAGGTTTTAGAGTACTCAGAGGTAATTGCCTATTTTGGTTTTCTAACTCTCAATGGCTATGGAAGAGAGGGTTTTAAGGATATTGATTTAAGTATTTTAGTCAGCTTTAATGAACATGTACCAAGTTTACTGTCAACTGTGGTATCATTCATGAGACCACCACCTGCTAGCTTTTGTTGGAACACAGTCACATCCATTCTCTGATATATTATCTATTAACTTTTTTTGGTAAAAAATGATGTTATATTATTATAGGCAACATGGCCTACAAAGACAAAATAGTAAAAACCTGGGCCTGGTCTAGATCAATGCCTTGTAGTCTCAATAAATTTGAGTGCTAGTATTATTTTAATGATCAAAAGCTATAAAAAATTTATTTCCTTCATGTTATAACATCTTATCTCAACACTAGTGTCCAATTTGAATATTACAATGAGTTTTTTTTTATTTTTCTGCATAGAGTTATGCATAATCACTACATAGTGTTATAGTCACTACATAGTGTTATACAGTCATGACATAGTGTTATACGTAGTCACTACATAGTATTATATGTAGTTACTACATAGAGTTATACGTAGTTATTACATAGTATTATAAGTCACTTCAGAGTGTTATACAAAGTCAAATAAAAATGCTGCTTATTTCAGCAACAAAAACAATCTGTAATGTAACTGATAATTTGAACATGATTTTGAATATAAGGCTTGCAGACAAATTTTGATGTTTGTCTTACTCATAAATTAGCTTCCAATAGCCCATGCTTATTAGAGGCCAATAAATATTTATGACTTGATTTCTTCAGATTACCAATATTAGTAGAATAATTTTAGTAAGATATTGAATCATTTTCTCTTCTTGGTGAGAAATCATTCAAACACTGCTGTTTTCCAACCTAGGAACTGCAATTAAATATATAATTTATTTTCTTTATCAATGTCCTCTTTCTCTGAGGAGCCACCATGACCATGGGATATCTTATACAAAAGCAAATTTAATTGGAGCTTCCTTACATTCACAGGTGTATTCCATTATCATCACAGTAGGAAGCATGGTGCACACAGGCAGACATGGTGCTGGCAAGGTAGCTGAATATTCAACATCCAGATTGGTAAGCATCAGTATGAGAGAGTCTCTAAACCTAATTTCCACATTTGAAACCTGAAAGCCATCACCAGTGACACACTTCCTCCAACAAGGCCACAGCTTCTAATAGTGCTACTCCCTGGTTATCAAGCATTCAAATCTATGAGCCAAATGGGGATCACATTTATTCAAACCACCACACCTGTATTAAAGTATAAAGGTGTTCTGGAACTTCCTTTAGTCAACATTTACATTTTTAAATGCATAGCTTCTTGGAATTCTGGAACCTAAGTTGACAATGGGAAGCACTAATATTTCAGTAAATATGGTTTCTTGATATGCTTGTAACCCAAAATAATAAGCAAGCAAGTAAAATCTTTAGGATCAACCAGCCTATATTTATCTTTTAGCATAATGTGTATATTCCTAGTAATTCTCTGGATCCTGCATGTTGGACAGAAAGTGATTTATTACTCTAGACATTTTTATTCTGAAAATTTAGAGTTGAAAAGCTTTTTGACAATGTATTTGTATATGTGAGCGTAGATATATGTGTATGTATGCATGTATATGAATATTTATATTTAAGCTGAAAGTACCTAGTCACTTTATTTTCTGTAGTATATTCACAATTCTGCCCTTTGCTAATATTTTAGTTCAGGGTTTGGTATTATTTACAGCTTCCTACTATACTCATTCATGAGAAGCTAAGTTGAATGAGGTGATGTGATTCTAGGCTTTGTACACAATTTAGATTATAGGCTGAACTTGCCACTAGTCACATGACTTAGGACAAGTTATTTAGACAGTTTTATTTTTATCCTAATTTCTGATATATTTTAAAAATGAATGAATATATAACTTATAATAGCTGTAAGCATACTAATAATAAAAATGTAAACATTTATCAACAGAAAAGATGCAGCATTCCTCATCAGAAATGATGAAGAATTTTCTTTAACTTTCTGAGATGAGGTTGCTCTTGTTTTCATGTTACCATAGATATGGATTTCCACAAGTTTCATCACACAGAAACTAGCCTTTCCCCACAGGACCCAACCTGAAGGACAGATTGTAGAATGCATTTAGATTTTATATCTGTATTAACTTACAAATCTCTGTACAAATAAGAAGGGGAAATGTGTGCATGGTTGGGTGGGAATCCTTGAAATTATCAAAATATCCAATTTTAATTACAGCCTAAAATTGAAATACCGTGCAGCTATAGAGGCACTCTTTATGTAGGGGCAACACCATACTCTCTCTCTTCAAGGATCTAGGCTAGTGTAGTTGGGAATAAAATGATAAATTCAACAAACCTTTAAAAAGATAAAGAACTAATAGTTTGTAATTACCCTTTAAAGAGCTAATTAAGCCTATTGCCATCTTTAAGAAGAATGGTTTCTCTATGACTAAGGAAGTATTCTCTTGTAAATACAATGTTGTAAAAAGATAGGCTCTCCCTTATCTTTCGCTCTCAAAGTGAAAAATATAACTTCCAAGGAGGCTGGTCTTCCTTGCAAAAATATTTCTTGTGATAAACAGATCAACTTACTTACATTCTTCATGGATAAAAGTCAACTAACTAACACACTGGTCACTGCATGTAAATTTATGATGAACTCTGTATGTTTTAAGGGTTCTCACTTAACAATAATAAAAAAAAGCTTGTCTACAATGCTGAGAAAAGACGGGCATATATGTAGGTCGATTTATTTGTCACAGTTTAAATTTTAGTTTAACAAGTAAGAAAAGGCACAGTCCCTTAAACATTAATCATAGTCACCATATATAAGGGACTATTCAATTCACCTTAGACTAATAGAAAAATGACACCTGTCAGATATACTACAAATCAGGGACATCTCCAGAGTGTGATGGACCTCCTGAAATATTCTGGAACCACAGTGCTTTTCTCAAAGGCTTAATGAGTCACTTCCAAAATAGATTCCCCTCTATTTAAAAACACATGCTCAGATTCTTGAAAAGTAAGAGTTCGAGTAAAGCTATTTGCAAAAGAAATGACAACAGTGCTGGTCCATACTGTCTGTGCTTCTAAACTCTTGTGAGCTGTCTAATGGAAGAAAGCTTTCCTATGATTTCAAAGACTATTTGGTGATGGAATTAAGTGTAACTAGAATAATTTATTCAATAGCAGGTAAGATAAATTAATTATATAACAGAAGGTACTTAATAGTATGCCATTGAATTTCCTGCCTCAATCCGGTGATGAGATAGATCAACTCTTTGATCAATCACTTTCCATTCAGCTTTCTTTCCTAGGTGAATTTCTTCTCAGAGTTAAAAACCTATATGAGGTTTTACTACTCTGACTCAATCTATCCTCTCCAGAGGAATTATTGTGATATTAAGCTCACTAACACATATATAGCTGGTATGTGATGGGGGGGATTGTAATCACCTGAAATAGACAGAAAAGTTGCTGCTTCTCATCTCTGACCACCAAGAATATCTGGATTCTTAACGGGCTTGGTTCTAAAATTAGGAACATTTTTATTGCATGTATAAGAACCTCACAGAGACTGGAAACAAGTACTATTATATATCTTACAATGGACTATGACTGTAATGCAAAGGTCACATTCATTGGGTATTTTTATTATACCACAATCTTTTTATTTTTATTCAAGTATGCTTTATTGTTCTCTGACTTTGTGGGAAGCAAATCTGTTTTAGTTTCTTTCATGTTCACCACAAAACAGTGACTGTACCATAGCCAGCTCAAAGATGCTTTGATTAAGTGACTTGGCAACACAAGTAAAAGCAACACTTTTAAGAGAATGTACTTTGAAAGACACCCTAAGGTGAGCTCTGTAGACTCCTGGGTCAGAATTCCTTTTAAGGATACATGGGCAGATTCTCATTTTTGAATCACACTGTCCTTTGGGTGGTTTATGGTCTGCACAGAGGGAACACCGAAACTTTAGCTCCAGACTTCTATAAATGACCGTTAGCACAGATTGCAAGATTAGCCTTGCATTTCTTTTCATTGGTGTTGTTTCATAAGACCATTTGTTATCTGGCTAAATGTTAGAACCAGCATGTTTGACTTGTTCATAATTTATTTTCTCAGGGAAAAGAACTGCTGAGGAAACTGTAAATAAACATTGGAGTTTAGAGATTCTGAAATATTTAGCTGAATCCATTAGTTTTTGTGGCAGACTAAGTCCATTATTCAGGATGCTAAAATTTGGATAAATTAGTGCTGTTCTCATCTAGTTTCTAAAAGTGGAAGCAGAATAAAAGTGAAACTCATTCAGTTTTACAGAAAACAACGGGAAAATGAGTAGCTACTGTTACCTAAATAGAAAAGGTAACTCATACAATGCCATTAAGCATACATTTGAAAAAATGTAAGACAAATAGAAATGTTTCAAGAAAAGTTGTACTTAAGAATTACTTTATTGTCTTTTAACAGCTAGCACAGTCATGATGGCCATACTACAACTGCCGGTAGGATGAATTGTGTGCTGCTGATGGGCTTTAATTTTCTTTGACTCAATTAACATCGTGGAATCATAGTCAATTAGCCATTTGGTGCCATTTTTATCCTGTGCCCATGAGTGCATTCTTTTAAGGGAAGCTGTGACATTTCTGGGTAAATGTGTATGAAGTCAGCTTCTGGTTTGCATGCACATATGGGCAGGCAAGAGCTGTGCATCTGTAGTGAGAGACAGACTATACAAATAGAGAATTACCAGACCTATTTTAAAGTAGAACTCTGAGGGTAAGAGATATGACTCAGCAGTTGCAAATGCATGCTGCTCCTGCAGAGGACTCAGTTGTGTTCCCTATACCCAGGTCAGGTGACTCACAACTGCCTGTATGCCCACTCCAAGGGCATCCAACACCTCTGGGCTCCACACACACATACCCCCACACAGATATGTACATGTAATTAAAACTTTTAAAAAATAAAACATAAAACTCTGATTTATGAACAACAACATTGCAAACCCTAAACTTATGCATCTATCAAGAAAAAGTAGACAGACTAAAAATGCTATTAAAATATTTTATCTGTCTTTTTGTCTCTACCAAAGTAAGCTATGGTGACTGGCTCCCTACTTCAAGCTCTGGATAGGCAGCCTTTATTTATTATGAGATTGGTCTTTATTTTACTATGGTCTTTACTAATATTATAACAAATTATACTATCATTAAGACTTTACTGTGCCTTCCTTTCCTGTAAATACTAATGGTTAGACTGACAGAGGTGAATCAGGACCTAACACCAATAAACACTCCATTTTTCCCAGATACTTTTCCAAGATAAATATACTTGTCATGTATTACGGTTGGTTTTGATGTCAACTTTCTAAGGTGGAGTAACAAGCCTTCTGTAAATAATTGTCCTGATTGGTAAGGGAAGATCTACATCACTGATGGTAGCACCTTCAGGTAGCAGCCCAGATAAAAAGCATATCTAGAGGAAGATGATCTGGCCTTTCTGCACATAAAAATTCCTTTTGCCACTGAGTTAATTCGCCTTTCTATAATTTCTGATGCTGATTCATTCCCTGAGGGCTGAATCAGCATTTCTAAACTTTCTTCCTGGAATAGGCACTGATTGTTTCTCAGGAAGTGGGCTTCTATTACTGGATTAGGACTACTACAACAACCAGCCTTGGGGACTAAACCATCACTTTCCAGTGAGAGACAGTATTCTGGAACTACTCTTCCTGTTGAAGCACTCAGACTCAAGGCACACATGCACATACATACACATTTGCATACACACACAGAGACACATACACACATATGTACACAAACACACATATATACACATATTCATCACCTTAATTCTGCCAATGAAATTATGTGTATTATAATAAATTATATTGTATTATATGAATTTAATCATATTAAACTGAAATTCAATTAAATATGAAATTCTAAACAGGAGTAAGTTCAGAAGGCATGCTGAAAGATTGGGGTCTATTTTCAACACTTCAATCCTGTCTTTATTTGGGAAGTCAGGAAAAGAAGCCACTTTCATGGTAGCCCTAAAACCTGACGATCTTTACTTTCTTTTAACAGAAGTCATACAGCCTCCTGTAAATATTTTGTATCAAACAAGTTCTGGCTTTTCAAATGTCATGTATATGGAAAATCTCATATTTATTGCAAAGACTCATAAGAAATTTAATATGAGCATCTTCAAGGAGCGGTTTCAGAACAGATTGTAACCTTTGTGGCTCAGCTTTGAATTTTTCATTCTAAAATCCATCTGACTTCTACTTACAGTTTCTGCAGCTGTCTTTTCATCTGATTATGCAAGGCTTTGTGATCCTATATCTCATCTGATACCGGAGATACTCCTGCTCCTTTCATCATCCCCATGACAATATCGACCCTTTTCAATTTAGTCAGCTGCCTCCCTGGAAAAGCTATCTCACTTCTGTTCATTTATTTACCACCCTTAGATCTGTCTGATGGCATTTGATGACTTAGGTACTGGTAACTTATTACTATATTAGTTAAGTGTCCTGCTAAAAGTACAGAAAGGTGTGCCTCTTTCACAGGCTTTAGTCCAGGATGAACAGGTTTTAGATAATTGTCATCTAAAATGTTCATGGCTTCTTCCCTAAAGACATATCCTTTTGCTATGACACCAAGATGTAAATCTGTTCCAGCTGTATTGCAGATACCTGAAGGTTCCTGGGTAAAATTCTGCTCTTGTATCAAAAAAATCTGGTCTGGTAAAATCTAACCGTCTCCAGAGGTATTTTGACACCATCCGTTTTCACACTTATTTTACAGGTCACTCCTGTTGTCTGGGCCAAGACCAACTTACAGAGGGACCTCCATATAATACCTGCAACAGCTCCTCCTGGGACTTCACCATTGGTAGAACCTATCTGGGCTCACGTGGGCATCTACTCAGCAACTGAAATCTGGCTTTGAAGGGCATTTCTGCTCTCGTGTCTTGCTCATTCACCGTTGCCTCTCCTGTACAACAAGGGTCCTTTCAGTCCCATTCCTTCCGGCAGTTAATCACCCTTCCCTTACCTATCCCTATTTATAGGGCTGAAAACAACAACCTATTTTTGCTTCTAACAACCTGCCTTATCTCTTTTAAGAAAAAGATGCATGAGGTCTCCAGGATAGCAGATAACGGGATGCCTCTCCAGTCACACCTCCTGCTGAGCTTGAGCCCACCAACTCCCAACTCTCCCCTCCCCAACAATGCCCCATGCTCACAGGAAGTAGCCAGACTTAAGCTGGCACCCCTATACCCAAAGAGTCTGGGATGTTTGTGTTAAGCCATATACCAGCCCCTGACATCCATATATCCAAAGAGTCTGGAATGTTTGAATGGAAGTTCTATCCCAAGCTCTACCCTGGGAGTTGCCTCAGTCCAAACTCCACCCATGAGAAAAACTGCCAAATGATGACTCCTCCCGAGAAATACTCAAGACCACTCCCAAGGGGTATTTAAACTGCCCCCACAGAACAAACTTGGTTTTCTGGTCTTTCTTCCCTGTCTCCTCTCTGCATGGGCTGGAAAGCCATCAGGAACGTTGATATCTATTAAACCTGGGCTTTTTCTAATTTAGTTGTATTTGGTCTGATTTGAATTATTTCATTGTTGGAGAGGCTTATTGGGGGTACAGACACTTTTCAATGGGATTTTTTCATATTTTCTATTCTGGATAATTTCTTTCCAAATTTGAAAATAACATTCAAATCACTTGTTACATTATTAGATTGCATTCTTCATTCCAACCACTCTCCATGAACACAAAGATGCTTAACACGGCTTCTGTCCCTATGGCTGGCTCCTTTTCTACTCATGGCTCCAGTCAGAATGCTTTCAATATGGCAGGTGCTCATTGGTACATGTTTTGGAGTGTTTGTGATAATATCTGCTTACTGAAAAGATGAAGAAACAAGCAATTTTTCCAAGGATATTGGGGATGCTCTGGATATTCTCCAGGTTGCTGTAAAACATGCTGCTTTACCACACCCTTCCTTCATAGTCAGGCATGCAAAGTGAGTACCAAAAATGTCAGCGTGGCAACAAGTCAGTTGTTTTCTGTTTAGAATCTCCAGGTGAGATGACCAGTTACTTGCTTCCTCTTCTTATCTTATATTTTTTAAGTTAGGCATTGTATTGCCATTTTAATGTAATTTTAATTTCAATGAGAACAGCCAGGATAATTGCTACTAATAAGTACACTACCACCTATGGAGTCATGGGTACTAACATTATTAAGTTTAATGATTACAAATCTAAGACCATAATTGTTTATTCCTCAAAGAATAGAGCCAAAAATATCTTTTGGACACTTTAGCCTATTTTTAGGAGCATTATGCCATTCTAATGGAATATTTAAGAATTATTTAAACCATTTGTTCAGTAAGGTCACCTAATTTAAGATGTAGGTTTCACTCATCTTAGCAGCTTTTGATTCTAAAAGAAGAAACAATACTAATTGCCCCTATGCAGACAAAGAGGATGACAGCTTTTCTACACAGGCCAGCACATGTGCTTCACATCAACCAGTATTCTTTTAAGTATTCCTGAGAAAATCACTACAACAAATACTAAAAAGTGACTCCAACCAAAAATTGCATCATGGAATCTACAATTTGAGAGTGTTTTGATGGAAGAAGTGGAAAAACAGCAAAGTCCCTATTTAAAGTCTAAAAGGTTCTTTTTGGAAATCATGGTTTATGTATAATTGAAAAAAAATCACTCTACATAAAATTGCAAGTGTTTGTTGTAGAAAATGCCCAATTTTCCAGGGAGTTTTTCAGGCATCTCTGTATGTCACCATGAGCATATCAAATTAGATGATGCAAGCACAGCAAGATCCAGAAGAAAGTCAAGCAGCAGCAACACGCAAACTGCTCATTACGGCTTGATTGAGCATGAAATCTAATTTTATGTTTGTCAATTACATTGTTGGAGACCCCCAAAATTTCATCGGTCTATTGGTGGATTAAATGACTTACCATGGCTGGAGTTCTGGTTTGGTTTGGTTTGGGTTTTAATCCATGTGTGTTTGTGTTTTGTGTTATTTGCATGTTTCTGGGTTTGAGTCATGGCACTACAGTGTGTGCATGGAGGGCAGAGGACAGACAAAATTGGGTGTCCGTCCCCACCTTCTACCTTAAGTCAACCTTTTCTTGGTCAGCCCTGCACAAAGCAGACTGGATCACAAACTCCCTATGAGCATCCTGCCTGTTTCCTATCTTACCCCAAGAGGCTGGCATTGCACACACCAGGCTGACATTAATGCATCTTCTGAGAATATTATCTGAGGTTCTCATGCTTGTCTGGCAGAGGAGTTCATTGAGCCATCTCCATATCCCCATCTATGGTTTCATTTTTTAGAGATAGGATTGGTGATGTGGAATATTTAAGAGGGCTATTACTTGAAAAAAGAAAGTAGTAAGGATGACAAAATCAAAGATGACTCCAAAAGAGACTGCCTAAAGCCAGAATTCCCACTTTCTAATTTTAATACAGATAACACAATGGGTCCTAGGAACTCTTTCTCCTCATCTCAGCACTGATTCCTCCCTGAGCTCCACAAAACCATTTTTGCACTGTAAATAGAATACATAGAGAGATGTATGGGCCAGGAGCACCTGTATTTTTTTTTATTGGCAGTAACTGTTGCCCTAAAATTAGTTTTCAAGAGATTGACTAAAATACATGACTCCAAACTATATACCATATTCTTGTATCACTCTGTGATTTCCTTATGCTAAGCATGAACTCTAATTCAGTGGTACATCTTCATGTAGACTGTGCGATTAAAACATTTTAGGCATGCTAAATGGTTCAGATTAACAGAGGCAGGTGGATTTCTGTGAGTTCAAGGGCAGCGTGGTCTACAAGAGCTAGTTCCAGGATAGGCTCCAGAGCCACAGAGAAACACTGTCTCGAAAAAAAAAAAATTAGGCATGTTTTCCATGATAGAAGAAAATCAGTTCATTATTTTACAAGTTACTGATTGCTTCTAAGAACTAAGCAAATCACATAGCCAGGATAAGGGCAAGTGGATACTGCACTACATTTTTGTTTATGCTTGAATTAACATTTGGAAATTTTTGGAATAAACAAATTATTGTTTATTCATGGAAATTCATGGAAGATATGGTTTGAATTATTTCCTTTAAATCAGTAAGAGAATCTCAAGATAGATATTTCTGGGATAATTTTATTATTTATACATGTTCCTAGTGCTGCATTCATTTGCTCTTATGGCATCAGGCACTTTCAGGCTAGGAGACTATGACAGAATACTGTTTATTAAATGTAGTTATTAAGCAGTCGGTGCAAGTACAGCTTCCCACAATGTTTACATCATGTGCAGAACGTTCAGTTTTGTAAATGTCTTTAGAAATAAAAGACAATATATGCAACACTGTAGTGTCATAAATAATACATAGCATTTTCTTTATGAATATGCATAATTTAGTATGCTTACAAAATTACTGTTGTTACAACATTCAGTGTACATTTTCTTGACAATGAGCTTAAATTTTACTGCTATTTTAGACTTTTAATTACATAAGCATGTATACTAAATAGATGTGGACTGCACAGGGAAAGGAATAGGAAAAACTTAGGAAACATTTGTGTTCTACAAAACCATTTATATTAAGCTTAGTTACTTAGCAGAGGGATTAGTTTCAAACATTATATATAAATGATTTTGTGCACAAGTCAATCTGAAAATTAATTTTACAGATATATATGTATATATGTATATAATGTAGTGGTAAATGAATGTAAATTTGTGGACTTTAAATCACGTTTTTGTTTCTGTTAAGCACAAGAAATAAAACATTTGCAAAAAAATAGTTGTGAAAAATTACTTGTCCATAGCCTTGTAAATTTTTAACATACTTTTTTCCTAGTTATCTTTGAGTTCAAGGCTTCTCTAAGTGTTTGGGTATGACAACAGCCACTATAAACTAACATAATACCTGAGTTCTGTGTAACATGCTTCTTTCCCTTTGGTTTAATTTTGAAGGTATACTATTTCTGCAGATTTTTATAATTTTGTGTGTAGATATTGAAATAACATACTTCATGCTTTTTCTGAAAGAGTCAGGTAGTACACATAGAAGGAGAGCTAATGACTTATATTCATTCCCAATTTGATTTTAAAGACAGGAATTACTGAAGCAAGAATCAGAATAGCTGTGCAGCTATACCTGCTGAAAACCTGCAGTCCATAAACTGGGTGTCAAAATTTATTCTTAATCTACATTGTAATAGGTTATCAATACCCTGTCATTCTGCTGAGCTTTTAGTTACATATTTCTAATTTAATTATTTGTGTATAATTGTATGTGGGAAGAGTTAAATTTGAAATCCACAATTGTTGTCTTGAAGTCATATGTGCAAAGGTATTTTAAAGGGTATCTTTAGTCCTTTTTGTTTTCGGGAAGTTGGGATTGTTGGTTTTTGTTTGTTTGGCTATATTAAATCTAGAACAATTCAGGGAGGGCGATGCTATAGACACTGCTGTGGATAATTTGACACTTCCTATGGAATTGGCTCTATTTCACAATCATTTACATATTGCTGAACATTCAATGCAAACAACTTATTGATGAACAACTATTTCTCAAGACAATATCATATTATAGTCAATGATTGTTCCTTTCCTCGTTAAAATATGAACAGCCTATTGAGATTATTGTAGCTGGTATAGTTTGAAATTTTACGTGAGTGAGGAGGGACCAGCAGCATAAATCAGGATACTGGGCCATGCTCTCATGTGTAACCAACCATTAGGACATATTAACATATGTTAATATGTTATATGTTTTAATTAACTTAAATATAATTGCATAATCTACAAAATGGCAACTGAGACACATTATAAGAGCTATGAACGTAGCTGCATTTGTAGATACGAATGTAATGAAAGTCCGTACACAGAAAGATTCACTAAGAAGTATCTAATATCTACATGTGATAACCTTCGAGACAAAACTGAAAGCTTAAATATGATGATACAGTATCTTTCAGAAAGTAAGATTAAAAACAACAGAATTTTAACAACATAATTTCATTCCACACCAATAAAATTGACAGAAGACTGACTCCCTCTGTTTTAATATCCATATTGCTAGATTTTAAGCTTGTTAAAAGGAATCAGCCCACAGTTTTAATCCCAGCACTCAAGAGGTAGGAGTATCTGTGAGTTCTAGGCCAAACTGGTCTACCAAACAAGTTCCAGGCAGCCAAAGCAATACAGATAAATCTTATCATGAAAAACAAAAATAAATAAATAAAATGAAAATGACTGGGAAAATACAGTATTTTAGAAAGAGTTAAAAAATCAGAGCCCATGGATATAGATTCATTCTACTTTGACCAAAGTTCAGAGAATTCAGGACTGTTCTTGCTCCTTTGAGGTTATGACAGGCAACTTGACCAGGATGTGTGTGTCTATAGGATGCTTAGCCTAAGGTGCGGTCACTGCATATCCTGCCTATACAACAAAATACTTAATTCAAGATATAGTTACTTGATGTTTCATGTATTAAAGAGGTAATTACGCTGCTTGTTTTTTGTATCATGGTAAAGAAGTCTTTTACCTTCTACTCACCTTTGGGTGGGATCCCAACAGAAAAATAGATTATTAAATGATAAGCTAGTATTTTATTATGAGATTGAATCTGATACCATCAATAGCAAAGATATTATCTTCAAAATAATATTCTGTATTAGAAAGTATTCTTTCTAGACAGTTATTTATTTTTTCAATTTGATATCATTTTGGATTAATCAGAAAATTAAAAAGAGAGAGTGGAGCATGATAAGAGTATTGTCCATAAGCATTCTGTTTTTCAGGAAGGTGGGAAATGGACCCTTTTATTCTGTATAGAACGGAATAATAGTAAAATAACACTCAGTAACCCAGATTAAAACAATGATTATTTTCTGAGTTCTGTATCACTGACCAGTTAGGATAGATGACCAAGGAATTTTTACATTTCAGCAAGTTAAATATTCAGTCCCTCCATTTGTTGTTCAGATTATTTCCCACCAAATTCACCCTCTGTACTTCCAACAACAGCTACAAGGAAAGGGCGCTCATGCTTTCATGCTGGGGAGAGCACAGTGAAAGCCAGTAATTCTTTGAGTTTGCTCACTGAAAGGTTTTCATGCTGTAGGGGTTTAAGACAAAATAATTTCAATCAAAATAAAAAAACAAATAAATCTTTAGAATTGCAGCGGTAGGTGGTATCTCCAAGGTATGACTCAATTTGGCTTGAATCTTAGTGTTATGACATGGTACATATGAAAATGTCATCAGGCACCAATACTCCAGTTTTTCTCATATGTTAAAATCAGATATTAATGTCTCCACAGAACTGTCTTAAAGATTCAATACAGTGATGATTGCAGTAGACCTAATGCATAACAGTGATTCAATAAATGTAATTCTTGCCACATGATCCAAGTCCAAGCATGAAGGTGAATTTTAAAGGCACTTTGCAAATCAATAAATGACTTTCACAAACATGGGAGTAAGGAGCTTGAAAAATTCCCAGCATAAGAGAACTAACATAAAGGCATTTGAGATCTCATAGGGAAAAAAAAAACAGAATTTGAGGGCCAGGGTAATGAAAAAACATATAAAATGGCTTTATACTATTTTTTCATAAAACCAAAACAATAAAAAAGCTTATTCAATAAAATGCCATAGATGACATTTTCATACATTCCAAATTATTAATATAATTAATTCCATTTATCATCCTCCCTTGCTGAGTCTCTAAAGAGATACTCAGACATCTGTAGTCTAAAGCTCTAGAGGCTCACAACAAGATGCAGCCTTTCGTCAGCTCACTCCTCACATTATAGGTTCAATTTTTTGCAGTATTGTGGGCTCAATATCTTCAGGATTCATTATTCAGTGTTCTTTATTCCTCTTTATAGACTCTGTCATGTGCATGAAGTAATATCATTGGATAATGAGAGATAAGACAAAATCAGAAGTCAGGAATTATTTGGAATGGACTTTCATTAAGATATTTATATGAACAGTACCTTTTTCTTAAAGTTCCCCTGTGGCAGATTTTAGAGGCTGATCTATTTGCCTTCCAACTCTTCAACAATGTGTCTGGCCTTCTTCAAGTGCAAAGAATAATGAGGCTGTGTTCAAAGAATGTTTAGCCATCTGATAGCACATATTCTGTATCCTCATTCACAAATCCTATGCAGGGACTTATGAGTCACAATAAGAATTTCAAAATAAAAATTCCCCCAGGAACCATGAGAGACTCCAGATTCTAATATTAATGTTATCAATGTATCTTTATATATTTTGAATAAACATTAAACGTCATCCCCCAAAAAGTCTCAGTATATTGAAGTATTATCTTATACTTGCCCACTCTCCTAAGAGAACTTCAAAATATTTATGTAAAATGTAATTAAGGTTGGGATTGTAGTTAAGTTGTAGCTAAGCTATAGCTCTTGCTTCACATATGTGAGTTTATGCATTCTATATTTGCTCCTTAATACCCCACACTACAAATATAAGTGTGTGTGTGTGTACAGTGTGCAAGTGCTTGTATAGGTGTATGTGTTTGCATGCAGTGTGTGGGTGCGTGTGTGTGTGTGTGTGTGTGTGTGTGTGTGTGTGCTTGCATCCATGTACTTGTGGGTATGTGTGTGGGAATATGCACATGTACCTATAATCGAGCACCTAGGAGGGGAAGATAGGAAGGATGCTCATGTTTTCAGTCATCCCGGTCAACTTGGAGAATTCCAGCTAACCAGGGCAACATAGTGAGATCAAACTTGAACTGAGAGGCAGACAGACTTGGGTGGGTTGCACCAGGCTCAATCACGAAAGTCTTACCTAATCACAGATGATTGAGGATGCTCTTCACCTTTCGTTAAGTTCACTGCCCAGTTCGCACACTGCAATATCCCATGAGGCTTACAGCAAAGGACCCAGAACAATGGTTGGTGACACTTTGTTTAATTGTCTTCTTAGCCAAGTACTTTTGATAGATTCATATTTTTTTTAGATTCTGGCCAGAGATCCTTCTCAGAAGGTGAGGATGACAAGACTACTTTGAAGATATTTCCGTCTTTAAGTAAATACAGGCTCTTTCAAACCCAGAATCCTTTACCCACCACTCTATTCCAGTACCTAAAAGCTGCCTAAGCCTTTGGTGCTGGCTTCCTCTGCAGTCAGACGACCCCATATCTATACTGACCTGTGTGACCTTCACCTGGAATCATTCCGTGAGGAATGAGAATTGATGAGGAAACATTTTTTTCAGCTTTATGACCTTGCAAATAAGTTTGTGAAGGGTGAGGCTCTTCCTGAGGGCTTGCTGTTTTCTTTCCCTGGCTTTTTAAACACTCACAGTCTGACTCTTTATATCTCAACTGCTCTGAGATACTGAGAATATGTTGTCAGGATGCTCTATAATAATGCTCAATACACATCTTGTTCATTTTTAAGGATAAAATATAGATAATTTATCAAAATGATTTCTATCACATTAGGAAATATAAAAATATCAAGAAAATAAACTTGAAGAAAATTGTTACTGGTGTCACTTTTAAAGTACCAACACAAAGGTATTATTAATTTTTCATTCTAAGCTAAACAGGATCATCAAAGAAGGTTACTGAAGCAGTGGAGGTCCTGCCTGACAGTTACTGGGACTCTCAACTACAGGTTTGTATTATAAAAAGGGCAAAAGTCTCTTCCAGAATTTACAAGTGACAAAAACCCCTAAAATACTGCAATCACAGCCATAAGTGGGGTCAAACATCAGATAATACCTGCAGAAAATGCAGAAGGGAATTTATTCATTGCGGATTCAATTGAATCATAGCAATTTATAATTGTATTATACTGTTTTTACTGCTTCTGTTTTGTTTTGACCTCCTTCTGAAATCGAGCACCCTACAACTAAATACATATTTAAACACGATATTTTTGCAAATAGTTATGGGAAATCATATTTTTTAAACTTTAAAGAAGTAAATGTTACAAGGATAGCCTCTTAAACTAGCTGTATAAATCTTCATGATAGAAACAATATAAACCTTTAAATGCATTACATAGTTAAAGTTAGATTTTAATATATTGCTTTAAATAGCTTTTAATATACATCCCCTAACATTCACAGCAGGGAAGTTTCATTAAAACATATAATTAAAAATTCTCTTTACTTGCATATTATTAAGTTCAAATAATTTTCTCCTTTTAAATATCTGAATATTTTAATGGCCAATGGAAAATTTATTGTTCTGCAAGCACATTTCATCCATGTCTTTATTACAATTAGTGAAATTGTTTTTATTTAAAAGTTTAAAATTAAGGGAAAAGTTATTACCAAGATAATAGATAATACACTTTGATAATAAAGAACAAATACAAACATAAGAACTAAATTTGTTTAATGTTACTCTGTTTGGGCTATGCTTCTTCTATTTCCACAACTGCTATTTGTTTACTATAGCATGACTTTGATGAAAGTACCCTTTATCTATCCTCAGTAGTACTCGTGAACCATATAGACTGGCTAACGTCACCAGGGAGCTCCAGGGCTCACCCCTTCCCATTTCCCTAAAATTGTCATTGCGGATGTGCTTCACATTGCTGTACAAGTCTTGGATGAGTGTGAGGATCTGCCGCAGATCCCCCTGCTTGCACGGTGACAAGGAAGCACCTACTCACCTAGCCATATCATCGGCCTAGTTTAAACACAAAATGTTTTTATATTTAAGCCTTTACTTCTGAGTGCTGTATGTTAAGTTGTTCACACTAATACCCAAATCATTAAATTCTTTCCGCAGTTCTTTCTAGCCAAAGGTTATTATTTTTAATCTTATCACATGGGAACTTTCTTTTCCTATCTGCACGCATAATTTATTTATGAATAAAATATATTATATTTATGAATAAAATATATTTATGAATAAAAATGCATATTATTAAATTCTATAACAAGTTTTCTTAAAAACAACTACATTCTAAATTATTTTATCTTTTTTTTATTCACTCATGAATTTCTTCACATTTAGATTTTTTTTCTTGTTTAATGTTCTCTTGAGTAAATGCTCCTTGTAGTAATTACTTTCAGGATTCAACAGTCAAAATATCCTCGGTGCCACACCCATGATGAAGAGCTGTGATGTTTTGACATTACATCCCTGTCCTGCAAAAATTCAACACTAAGGAAACAGATAACTTGGTTCCACTATTAACCTCTTCAGGATTAAGCTAATGGTATAACGCAGTTATACATAAATATGTGTACATGTATTAGGGGTTTTGCAGTGAAAATTCATGTGTTTAAGACAAGAAAATCTTTATTGTGATTCACTTATCCACCTATTATTATGTTAAGTATCCTAAGTAAATTATAATAACTGCAAAGTGTAGAAGTGGTCTGAACTGTTCCAGATATTTAGTTATGCTTAGAAATACTCTAAAGAACATGGAAACCATGAACCACAGTGATTATATGAAAGCATTTAGATTTTTAGAATCTGGATTTAACTAATTAGGATGACAATTCTGCACTCATTTTGCAAATATTGGGTATCTGTCTAAGAATCTTACACATATGCCATCCTCGAATTGTAACATATTGAAAATATAAAAATTTGAAATGTAAATATATCTACATAAAATGCATTGTTTGGACATTTCTGATGTAATAAAGCATGTATAACAGAAAAAATGTAAAGCATGATGTGCAGTGGGCCTGGGAAAATGGGCCCAGGCTTTCTCTCTCACTTGCGGTAAGCAAGGTTCAACAGTAGACTTTTACCTTCAGTTAACAGGAGGAAGTCTCACAAAAGGAGTGGTGACCCCAAGTTTGTAAAACTGTCAAGGTTAAAATTACTTTCAACTGGACTTACCTAGCAAGACAAATGTAAACAAGCCTTCAGGGGTAGCTACAAATATTATCTAGATCATTTTAGCCTTTGGTTGTACACGTGGGAGATTAGATTAATTGAGTTGCAAACCCCACCTTCACTGTCAGCAGCACTGTTCACAGGACTAAAGTCCTGGACTAAATAAAAAGAAAACTGACTAAAGCCCAGCAGTCAATTCTTTGCTTCTTAACTTCAAATGCAGTGTGACCAGGTAGCTCATGCTGTTGTCACTATGAAGGGTTATATCTTGAACTGTGACTTAAAGCAAACCCACCTTCATTAAGAAGGTTTTGTCACAGTAATGAATTGTGACTCATATGTCCCTGGAGCATATCAAATTAACAAAGAGTTTGCTTTCCTTTGAATTAGTATACATTTTTATTTCTCTTTTCTCTAGAAAGTTTAGACCAGTGACTCTCAACCAGTGGGTACAGCCCCTTTTGGGATTACATATCAGATATCCTGCATATCAGATATTTACATTATGATTCGTAACACTAGCAAAATTACAGTTATGAAGTAGCAATAAAATAATTTTCTGATTGGGGGTCAACACAGCATGAGGGACTTGTGTTAAAGGGTCGCAGAATTAGGAAGTTTGAGAACCAGTGCTGCCTTAGACCATGAATTTCTCCAGCAAAAAGATTTGAATCTTTAATAGCCAGCAGTTTGTAGAGCACAAAATAAGTCAAGGGACATGAACAGTCCCTTAGACTTCTCAACAAGGAACAAATCTTGTCATCGACAAAGTAGACATTGCTTATATAGTCAAAATCACAATTGAGCAGTTTTTGCAGAATGATAAAAGGCAATTTAGAGACACTCAGCTATAAAAAGAGCAGAGCTTTTATGAAATGTCATGTTGGAGTTAAAATACCTCTGACTCTAAGCAACTGCTGTAGACCTGGCACACTTCTGCACTCTTCAAAGATCTAAAGAGATTGGACCAGTAATGTTAATTTTGTATAATGGTAATTATTATTTTTTTCTTTAACATTTTCCTTTTCTTTTTCAGTCATGACAAACTAGGTGTGAAATCATCCTTTGAATTTCTATCTTCTTTCTCCTGTATTTTTGATTCTTCATCTTATTCTGATTTGTCAGTTCTCAACTTCAAAAAA
>JAQHUG010000762.1:87879-102589 GCA_028555095.1 Dicrostonyx torquatus | reverse complement strand
ACACACACAAAAAATAAAAACAAAACAAAATTCTTGCCAAGAGAATTAATATGCGGATTGAACACATCGACACTCAAAGAGCAGAGACAGCTTTCTGAAGCAGGTGAAGCAGAAAGATCAGAAGACAAAGGAAGCCAAGGAGAAGGGCACCTGATCAGTTGAAGCGCCAGCCTGCTCCACCCAGAGAAGTACACTCTGTGAGGACTAATGGGAAGGAGCCTGAGCTGCTGGAGCCCATTCCGTATGAATTCATGGCCTGATGTACAAAAAGAAATAAAAGACCTGGACTGTAAAAAAAAAAAAAGTAAATAAATTAAAACCAAACTAACATTATTTCAAATTTTCAGGTCCATTTCTATAACTATTTCCAATTGACAATAGTGAAGAAAAAGCCAACTCAATCCCCAAGTCATTTGGAGAAGATCTGTGTATCTTACAGTACTGAAAATTTGTTGGCAGGGGAAAATGTATATACTGAAAATATATTTAAATGCTGTTAATTTTTGCTTGAAGACAAAAGCAATTTCAAGATTAATTTTATTATTCCTAAACTGTGTTTCCCAATAGCATGAAGTCAGTGGAAACAGTTCCAAAATAAGGTTGATAATGAAATTATTTGCCTCATAAATTTTTAAGCACTAAAATGCTGATGTCAAAAGAACAGTGGCCACATAACTGCAAACTCTGTGTGATTGCTGTTGTTACAAGATGTCATTCTACGGACTGAAACAATTGCAAACAGCGAGAAAGGGGTTTCAAACAGACTGAGCTGAGTCACTGCAATGAATCATGCCTTTGGTGGAATCACTTTGGAAAGTATTCATTTATATAATACTGCCATACTGAAGGGCATTTTAGACTTTTTATGTTGAGCAGTATTTTGCGTTATTCCCAGGATAAATAAGAAAATCAGGCCAGGCAGTGGTGGTTTGTGCCATTAATTCCAGCACTCTGGAGACTGAAACAGGTAGATCTCTGTGAATTTAAGGCCAGCCTGGTCTACAGAGTGAGTTCAAGAACAACCTACAAGAGAAACCCTTTCTTAAAAAACAAAAAAGAAAGAAAAAAAAGGATGATTCTCATTATTGCTGGTACCTCACATCCTTTTCCAATTTAAGTAATATGTAATTATCAGATTTATCATTGTCACATCAGTGTTAAGAAAAATAATAAGTAAATTAAACCTACTGACTATATTCTAAATTATGTGCCACTTTAACTATTTTGTGGCTACAATTTTGTCTGATTTATAATTTAAATACAGTGAGTGCACATCAAGAGGTTCCTCTAAAGAAAAAAAATGAAGTTTTATAGGGAAATTTGCAAGAAGAGAAAATAAATGTATCTATTGCATATCTCATGTCACAACATGACATGATGGGTAGTGTCACATATGACACATATGATGGTAATGGCCAAGTGAAGAATGCAGCTATGGAGACTGTGTACTACAATGTCATACTTAAACTGTTGTGTGAACACACAGTTAGTAACCATTGGGACCTATATTTACAAATTAAGCCTAAAAATTATTGAAAACTGGAATAACTCCTAGTTTGAATATGCTGCACACTTTTGGTTCTCTAAGTCACTCTCATGACTGAAAGGCACATATAGCAATAGATTGGATTTGGTTTAATGATGACTAATGAACGGCGGCACATGCTATGCTCTAAAATCTTGTTTAAACCACAAACTACAAATGCTTAGTTTCTGTTCCTTATTGGCTAAACAAGGATAATACCAAACAAAAAACAAGGATTGTAAAATATGTTGTGTTTATTGTATGAATTGTCATCTGAGCAGGATCTAGAATCTAGAGAAAAATCTCTGGGCGTTACTGTGAGTGATTTTCTGAACTCAATGGGAAAACACACCCTAGCTGTTGGACTGACTCAGTATGATCTTAGCACCAGCATTCACCTCTGTTGGCTTCCTAACTGCAAAACAGTGTGAACAGCTGCTTTCACAAGTTCTTGCTGCCTTGAGAGGTTGTACCCTGGAACTGTGAGACAGAATCATCTCTGCAGACAGTCCCCTGGAACTGTGAGCCAGAATTATCACTGGGGACTGCCCCCTGGAACTGTGAGCCAGAATCATCCCTGGGGACTGTTTCCCCTGAAACTGTGAGCCAGAATTAGCCATTTTTGACTTAAGCTGCTTTTGCCAGTTTATTTTGTCACAGGATAAATAACTAATAAACATATGGTGCAAAGCCCGACACATAGAAAATTTGTCAGTAATAAATGTTGTTAATGAATATTGATTGCCCAAAGCCAGAAAATGTGTATATGAGGAAAAAAATATCAAATCACAAATGCATTTCACTGTGTTATCACACTGAATCCTCTTGTAGTCACTATATCAAATGGAAAATTGAGGCAACCTTGTTGTTTTGTCAAAGGTAAATATGTTTGTGTATATATGTGTGTGTGTGTGCATGTAAATACAGCTGATCCTGCTACTAAAGCAATGAACAATAAGGAAAAATTATCTTTGCAAAGAGGGGAGCAGTCATAGAAATCTTATTAGAGTTTGGCCACAGAAACAAAACAAACTAAAAAGAACAGCTTGAAATACACTTCTTTTCTTTCCCTAAGGTTTCCTTGTGCTATATGATAGTTGCTATTTATTATGAACTCACTGAGACGAGACCCAGCTCACTCACATGTGGTAGGGTTGCAATTATTAAGCAGTCTCATTTTTGTTATTGAAAATGAAAAATCTCTGAAAATACAGTAAAAGCCAAACGTAATATGAAATTACATTACAGTGCCTTGTGTAAAGCCATGATAATATAGCAAACAATATCTCATAAAAAAGATGTGTGGGCACAGCAGAAAACTTATCAAACACCCAATGGCTTTCTTTCTGATAGCTCCATAGGCCAAACTTCAAGATTATTAGGACATTCTAGTACCTTGGGCAGCTATGAAAGTTTTGTGAAGAATATGTGTGAAGCAATGATGGAACTAATCTGTTTTCTCAATCACTTTGGTGACTATTAGAATAGTAGATTTCAATAAGAGGTCGCCTATTAAGCTAGAAAATAATTCTTTCAGAGAAACAACAGTATTGCCCATCAAAGGAGAATATGGCATTAAAGTAATGTTATTGTCTAAGGCTTGTGTAATAAGAAGTGTAGTTTCTAAACAGTGTGGTCAAGGGTCCAGAATCTAGTTGATGTCTGATGTGCATCAGTCTAAGGATAAATAAGTTTTATTATTAAAAATTATGTATAGATAGAAATCATGGTAAATTTCAAGGGCATAAAAAGCAAACAATAAGAAAATATACCAAGTTTGGGAGAGATGTTTCAAATGCCCTTCCTGACAGGTCACAGTTAGAGGAAAAGCACATTCTCCTTCTAACTTCAGCCTTCATAATCTAGTTCAAACAGATATTCGGCTTTGTGCATCTAAAGTGACCAAGAACTCAGGAAAATCCATGTCTAGTTTCTCACTTTCCATTCAGTGGCCTCTGCTGCCTGCATATTGGTGAGTTCAATGCTCACTATGATCACAGTAGCCCAGCCCCCATCCCTGACTACTTATCTGCAGACATAAGACATTCTTTATTCACTGAAATTGGAACATTTCTCAGTGTTCATATTTCCTTGAATATTTATGTTATAAAATATTTGAGGTAAAACCAAAAAAAAAAAAATATTTGAGGTGTGAAACACTTGGATTAAAGCATCTCAAGTAAGAAATGACCCTTTGGTTCTTTTTTTGTTTTTGGCTCTACCTGGTTAATAGACTGTTGGTTTGCTATCGTCTTCATACGGAAAGAACTTGAACAATTGAAAATTAGTAATTTACCATCATATTTGCTATGATGTTTCAAAAAATATAGCCAATACTAATTACATCAGTCTGAAATCCAAAGACAGCTGTGGGGAAAATAGCTATATTAATGTGTTAAAATACTAATTGTAGTGATGTACACAGAGAGCATTAAGGTTTTACCTTACTCATCTCTACATAGACTTCTATGGGGGCTGAGCAATGTGGGCTCATTTCCATCTTGTTTGTCTTCTCATCTATAAACTTGGGTATTATCAGCTGCCCATCTCAACTTCTAATTGAGGGGTGGGAAATGTTTGATAATTATATACTAAGAGCTATTTTTTCCATCATGGATGACTGAAAACAGGCTCAAATGTGGTACTTTTTAAATATTGAAAAGCTTTCATAATAACAAATAAGAAATTATATTATTATTTAATTGTGATAGAAATAGAAAAAAATACATAAATTTCAGCTTCCAATATATATTCTTATATATTTAACATAAATCTTCTAAGGATAGTATTCTATCAAACCATTGTCTTTTAAAAATATTTATTTCTGAATTAACTGTTTATCCCTCACTTTATTTGGATGCTGTCATACTAATTTGAATGTTTAGATATTGGTAAGCAATCATTTTAAATTGTGGCCTTGTAAGAGTTGCCCTGTCACCTTGCATGCAATTGCGATCACACCAATCTCATTTTTGTACTGTAGGCTTCCAGTTCCATTGGGCTTACATCATGAACTTGATGGATGAGCCAGACGGTTGTGTCTGCTTGGGCAGGTGTGAGATAAATTACTGGGCAGGCTATGATCTTTGGGCAAATTACTCTCCTTGACTACAATATATATCGATGAGATGTGTCAGGGCTCATATACACACTTGTCAATTGCATTACCCAGGTGATGAAAATACAAGTTAAGGGACCATCCAAATGAAGAGGAAGAAATTCATTGTGTCATAGGAAATTAGTGTGAAAGCCATCATTCTAAGCTGGAAATATGATAGGGTAAAACCTTTCATAGATTTTGGTAGAGAAAAATGTTCAAGTCACTTAGTCAAATATACATAATTATATGTCTCTTCTTCATCCTAGATTAGTTTTACTTAATACAAATGAAAGTGAACAAGATAATTTCAGGTCTTTATGTGGGAAAAATCAGGAGAAAGGCTTATAACTTAATATCAATAAATTTTGACTACTCTTTCAAATGAAGAGTCCTTTCATATTGATTTTTTAACACAAAATATTGCTGTGTGAAAAGAGTGTGTACATACATGAATATTTTACATTGTATCTTGTTAGCAGATGTCCAGCTTATAGTCATAGGAGAAAATATACTCCATGTCTTAAATGTACAGGAGATTAAACCTTTGTACATAGGAATAAGGAATATACTATGCCTTACATATATAAAAGATAAAATCAAGACTAAAATTTAATTTCTAAATGATGCTTTATTATTTTTATGAAATGTCTGCATTTTTCTGTTTATTAATGAAGACATAAATTAGGCCAAGTATGTAGACACAAATCTCTATTCATCAGAGCAGAAAAGTTTAAGAAGATATCCGGTGACTCCCAACAGTTCTATATATTACCAAACAAACTCCAGCCAACATTGTACTATCAAAAGTCTAAAACAATATGCATCACCCTTTATTCATTAGCCTAAGCTAGTTAGGACTAGTGAGTTACATTAGAGTCACAAAGATAAAATACTGACAAGCTTGTAGGTTTTAAAAAGAAATTCGAAATGATCATAAGATTTGGTAACAGACTGAAGAGTGGGACAATACTCTGAATTACTCAAGAATGAGTCTTTCTTTTGTGACATGTTCTTGCTCAGAAAATTCCCTATCTCTAGTCATATGTTTCTCAGTTAAACATTATTCATAAACACTGATGATCAAACTTGCCTCCAGAGGAAGCCCATGGTCTCTCAAAAATATATTCCATGGGCGAGAGAGATGGCTCAATCGATAGCAGCCTTACCCACGTAGTCTGACAACCTGAACATCATCTTTATAGCCCACATTGTGGGGGAAAAAAAAGAACTATCTGACACCACCAGTTGTCCTCTATATGTGTGAATGTGCCCTCCCAGAAATACAGGCCAATTTCATGGTGCATTAACGGATGGATATATACACACATATATACATAACTGAAATAAATCAATGTAAAGAAAACTTTAAGACAGATCATGTAAATGTTACTTTACTATGTACATGTTTTCAAAAGGTCCAATATTCAGACTCCAAACAAAACCCTGTTTTCATATATACTTTGGAAAATGCATAGTTTTTTATTATAAATATCACTTACCCAAATGAACAAACTTTAGAGTTTAAAACTACCTCATAGTTTAATAGGCAACAGGAAGGAAGCATGGACACTTGAGAGTCCTGAAAGCCTCCTCTGGCTGACTTAGTCACCAGCAAGGGGGAAGCACAGCTGCAGCTGAGGCCATTACCACCTTCATAACCATGAGCAGTGCAGAGAGGTCAACACCCTGTAGTTGCCTGACACTGACACCAAGCCAGTAGCAACAGACCAGGTAGTTCCACTGTACTGCCTACATTTGGGGACAAGGTCATTGCAATGAAAATCATGTGAACAATAAAATGGTTCAGTGTAAGGAATGGATATAATTCCATCAATGGAATGACATGAAGAACAATGTGTTTGTACACCACACCACCATAACAACAACACCAGGAAGTCCTTCTCACTGCAGATGGAAATACAATGGGGTTAAACTTCTGAAGACGCAGTAAATGTTAGAGGTAGGCCCTGGTAGAATCCCAATTCAAGGCATCCAATATGCAGCCAGCCCTAGCCTTTAGAGACGCTACTCAGGGTCCTCCACAAAGTCACCAGCGTAGGGAAGAAAATGAAGAACAGAAAAGACTGGCCCAACAACACAGGCCCTGAAGTATGAAAGTTTCCCCACTCTACTGTGTGCTTACAGTAGAATGCTTAAAGTACACAGTACACACAATGCCTGCAGGCATTGACCACAGTATTCCAACCCTCCTGTGCAGGGAGAGTGATGGACAGTGCTGACAACCAGGGTACAGGGGAGCAAGGCAGATCAGTGAGACACAGTATGGATCAGTGTTACAGACCTGAATTCTACATGGTCTCTCCTCTCCAAAGTCCCCAGGAGAAGGAGAGCACAATGAAGACGACAAGGACAATCAAGGAGATGACACCCAGGATCAGCCACCACTTTAGTGCCGGTGGTGCTGCAACTTCTATTACTGAATTTGATGCCTAAAGAACCCTAAACCACAAAAGGACAAAGAGACAAAAGCAGTAAATCAGAGGCTGAGAATTCATGTGCTCCCAAGACTGATCAGGGCAGGGCTCAGTAAATGCTGGCTTACTGTCTTTACTATCATCGATTTACTCATCCAGCAAGAAGAAATGAAATGAGCAAAGACTGGAGCTGAAGACTACAAGTCTATACAGCATATGGTTTTTTTTTACCTAAAGATGCCTATTTTGGGTAATGACATATGTGGTTTTGTTTGCTTGCTTTTTGTCAGAAGCCATGGTTATATATACAGCATATGGCAATTGATAATTCAGATGTTAACTCACCAGAGTAGTGACTCTGATGGAGATTAATCCTGTCCAACCAAGGACCTCAGGACTCTGGAGACTGTTGCTTACTTTTGCTAAGGTAGCTTTGTATCCCCAATACATGCATTATAGTGTGTAATCTCATGTGATGTATATATGTAATCCCATGCATCTCAATCTTATGGGTACATATATCTGTGAGTGGTCAGGAAGATGACTTTTCATTTAGCTATATAGTTTTGGTATATAGAAAATATACTAGGTCATGCTTCATAACTAGATCTGTTTGTCCCACAAGTACTGTAAACACTTAAAAGCCATCTTTATTCCCTTTTGCTCAGACTAACATAGTGGACTCACTTTCACCACAAAACAAGTTCAAACTAGACTAAAGGCATTTTGTAAATCAATCATAAGTTTAAAACTTTGCAGCTGTGCACAGGGTCAGAGTTGCAGATGTCTAACCAGGTTGCTAAACAACACCCTAAGGAAAAAGAGCGAGTTATTTGCTTGCCAAGTCTGTTAACAATAGACCCGTGTCTCAACATTTATCTCACTCGGCACTGTACCCATGCACTCTGGTCACAGTCGTACTCTTGTGATCTTGGACCCTTGTGTTGTCATGGCAATCTCTCAGCTCCTAATTGTTTACCATAAGAATGTGCTGTTGACCAATGAGAGCTTAGTAAGTAACTCTTGTAATTTTTTAAAGGCCTTTTAAGGCTCCTATAGGAGTAAGAATTTTTAGAGAAGCAGACGCTGGGAGAAGATAGAAGTAGAAAAGGAGAATTGTAATAGAAGCAGAAGAATAAAAATACAGATTTGAAAAAGCATGAGTGAGAGATTCATTCATTCTCCGAAATCCTAAATCCTTTGCTGACTGTTGCATTCCTTTAATGAACAAGACCCCAAAAAGCTCTTGTTAGTTTTTCAAGCTTGTTATTTGTTTTCCTCAATATATTTTAAAGGTTTTTAAATATTTCATGTCCAGTCAGTTGAGATTATGCAAACTTCATTTCTAATTGAAGAGTTTAAAACAATCTTTTCAAAACAGTCAACAATTTCCCAGCGTTTGTCAATGGATGTCTAAAATAATGAATAAATAAACAAATACAAAGCTCTCTCAGTATATATAAATCAAAAGTTTCAAATAGACTTATTTATTTATTATTTACTTTATTACATTTATAAGACATTTATCCTTTACTGAACGTTTCACAAATTTCATATATTTTAATGAGTGAATTTTACTGTAATCCTATAATGTTTTTCATAACAAATGAAAAATAACTATATAATTATTGATGAAGTTTTATACATCATGAAAATCATGAAAGAATGAGCTCAAGTGAGGATATGAGAATGGGTCCGTGAAGATGAACAAGAGTTTACTTTTATAAACACAGTTGATCTGAGCTTAAACAAAAGTGAACCACAATTGTACATTGTGTTTGAAGTTATTAGTCCAGTCTGCCCTTCTCTCAGGGATAGATAGATAGATAGATCACAAATGTAAAAGTGGAAGAAAATATTCCTTTTCATACACTTGTTACTGTTCTATTATATTTTACCCTATTTTTGCATGGCTGATAATCATAAATAATGTAACCTTTTCCTCATATATTGCATACTGAAATAAAGATACGTTTTGACATATTTTAGAAGATTACATTGTCTCATCATTGTAACTTTTTTTCAATAAAGATTAATATTGTATGTTGTGTTGATCCATAAAGACACTGGACATACTTTAAATTTGTCTCTGAAAAATTGCAATCCAAAATTCTTGTTAAATCTACTTTTTAAGTAAAATAAAGTAAATAGATGCAGCACTTAGCTGGTTGCCACGAGAATGGAAACCACAAAATTGAATCTAGTCTTTTCATGCAAGAAGTCAAAAGCTGCTTGCTTACCCCTCCTACCAGAAAAGCAAACAAACAAGAAAATATTAAAAGTGGAAACCAGGTACCACTGTCCAAACAGAAAGCACAGCAACTGCTGGGCCTGGATCCTGATTTCCTATAAGCAATTGACTTCTGAGATATTTCATTTTCTCATGCAGTATAGTACCAAGCTGAAATCTAAATCCAATTTCTGGAACAATTTCACTAAGCCTATCAGGGCAAATGACAAGAACCTACCCAGCAAACCAGGACATCTCCTGTGTGTGTGTCTTGCTAGTTGGGCGTGATGTAGCAATCTATGATAACATTAAACTTTACAAAATGATGAGTTTATCTGATTTATTTCTAAGAATAAGACTGAGTCTTCCAAGAAAGACCTTTATAGTAAAATAATAAATTTAATCAAGTCAATTGGACAAAATGGAATGTTTGTGTTTATAAATTGCAAAATATTGATTTTATTCTGATGTTCATTCTGTTTGCTTTTTAGTGCCTCAATATTTCAATAGCTAAAGAGCAAGCAAGGATAGTCACAGGCACTTGAAGAAGCACCAAAAGGTTTGCAGTGGGGCTCCTAATTACTAAGAAACCATGAGGCTTTTACAGAGTGTGCTGGGTAAACCTGTGGATGAGACCATCTACACTCAAAATTCTGAACCAAAGGTAAGGACGGGGGGAAATAGCAGAGGGCAGGGAAGGGAATAATACAAATGTATGTATGAAACTATTGAAGAGAAGACTTAATAGAAAATTAAATTTCTCTTATATTGTTATGTTGTATCTACTATCTATTAAGAAAAACCATGCTTTAATCATGAAATTTGTATTTATATTCAGACTCAGTGGAAGTCATCTTCGTTTTGACAATAATAATAAACATAAAGCATAAATATTGATTAAACTTTTATTATGTATGAGACATAAGATCTTCAGAAGAACACAAATTGTTGTTAATATTGTTTATATATTTCTATAAAATCAAGAATCAATTTTATGTTAAATTTCTTTACATGACATGTTTGTGCAGGACTTAGATTCAGGATCATCTATGTATAAAAGTTTAACATCCAGTCTTCCTCTTTCTCATTGTAAATTCAGAATTTAGCAAATATGTGTGTAATAGGTTGAGGCATCCTGTATGATTATGTGCATGAATGTATTTGTACATGTATGAACATCTGCAAAAGCTCACCTAGTACAATTTGTCACAACAATAATAATTTTTATGAGACTTTTAAAAAAAACATTAGATAGGTCATGTTTAAAATCATTACTCTGGTAATTTTGATATTAAATGAAGACAATGTGCAACTTTAAATAATGATATTTTCAAATCACACTGATTTTTTAACATTAACATAAATTGGAATTATAAAATCAATTTCTGGTGTTATATATCTTTTAAATTTTTATATTCTGAAAAATGTATATTTTTTACCAAATATAAATCAACAAAAAGAATTTCTGAATTCTGTTAACTTCTAACTATATGTTGTTCCACATTTTGCAAGGAAGAAATACTAGTGAATTTCTATTCTGTTTTAACTTCTTATATATTTATCTAATAAATTTTTTTATTGTTCATAATACCAGTTCACCTCAATCTCCTGAAAAAATGTTAGTTAAGGGAGAATAAGAGATGCATTCCCCCGAAAGGGAACCTTTTCATTCAGGCTGCCTGACCCATAGCAAACACTGACCTTAGATTATAATCCTTAGCTGAGACAGCAAACATGGAATAAATGCAAGAAAACATATCTTTAAGATTATAGTGACAGGATAATATGTTAATTTCACTCAATTTAGCAGTCCAATTACAGAGAGTAGTTTTATAATCTATGATGCTGAAATTCTTATGATCTACCACTTTTTTCTAAAGAATCCAAACTTTTTTCTTCAGAGAATGAGTGACATTTCCTGGAAAAATTCCCATTAGATTGAGGTCCTTGGCTACAATGATAAGCAAAGTAATTGTAGCATTTTTGTTCCTAGAAAGTGATATTCTTTTCTGAGTCCTTGTCAGTATTTCTTCTCATCTATCACTCCATTATTAATCAAATAGTTCCTTTATTCTGTTGCAATAAAGTGCTGTCATTTTGTTTAGTATCTTCATCCCACAAACTAGATTAATATGATAAACAATGGACAGATAAAGTTCTATGATTTTACAAATTTGAATGCTGTTTTGATTTATTCCTTCTCATATTTATATTTGGAGATCTATTGTGTGTTTTGATTTACAACATAATGAGTAAACCTTCAAATTACATAGCTTCTTGGAAACACATTATCATTTAATCCCCTAAATAATTATACAAATTATCCATTCAAATATACAATGTTCTAAACATGTATTTATAATTTGATAATTATAGTGGAAATCAACATAAGTAAAAGAAGTTTAAGCTCCCAGACTATTATATACTGGCACACTTAAACTAATACTGTGAAGTCAAAATAAAATAGTAATTCAGATGACATTGACTCAATTATTTGATCATGTGCACATTTAGTTTTGATATGTAGGATTTCCCTCTGTGTACTGTGATTAGCATTAATGAATAAAGAAACTGCCTTGGCCTGTTGATAGGACAAAATTTAGGTAAGTGGGGAAAATGGAAATGAATGCTGTGAGAAAAAAGGCAGAGTCAGGGAGAGAAACCACGGAGCCACCAGAGTCAGACAGGCTGAATCTTTGCCAGTAATCCACTGTCACGTTGTGATACACAGATTAATAGAAATGGGTAAGAGTTAGCCAATAATAAGTTAGAGCTAATGGGCCAAGCAGTGTTTTAATTAATACCGTTTCTGTGTGATTATTTTGGGGCTAAATTATCTGAATGGCTGAGACAAATAAGCAGCCCCCTCTTCCTAAAAAAAAAAAAATCAGTATTTGTGTTTTAGTTGCACTGGGTGAAGGTACATGTAAATGAAACACGATGGCTCGTAGTGTACTGCATGTCATACTGTACTGCACACTGTTGGTGCTGGTTTCAGGAGGCATGACTTCCAGAATGTTGGTAAAAGTATATTTTCTTTTAAAATGTTAACTCTTTTATCATATATAAGGTGGCATGGCAAGCATGACACAGCAAAACGTTTACTAACTTTGAGAACAAACTGATTAATTTTAGAGTGATTGATAGTGGATACAGTACTATTTCTCCTAAATTCCTGAACTTCCATATTCTTCCAGAAAAGCATAAAAAAGTGATTGTGTATGTATATATATAGTAATTCTCCAAAAACACATTTATATTTTAAAAATACTTTTGTTTTACATTGTATGCTCAACAAAATTAAATTATCAGACTAAATGTATTTACTTGTGGTATTTCATCTAAATATTTGAAAGATTAGATAATATCCATCACAGTGAAAAGTACATACATACACATCTTTAGGGCTATTTATTCTCAGAAGCTTAAAATAAAAATTAACTATACCTTAATTAAATGGAAATTTCAGCTTGGTAGAAATGGTTCACTCAATTCAATTGAGAAATGAGTTTATATGGAGTTAGAAATTTAAAAAAGACCTATACATTTTTTATGAGTGACTATAAGGTGATCCTAAGGCAAATGTTTGAATTATAATGTAGAACAGCCTGACTATGTCTGGCTGCAAAACAGCCATTGACAGTGTCTGTAGATGGAAGTGTCTGACCTACTCATTCCCACAGCTTTGATCAGTGAGACATTCTTATCTTGCTTCTTCTGTATCTTGGCTGGTGACTGTATCTCTGCCTTTCCTCTTCCCAGAATTCTCTTAGTCTGGTCACCCTACCTGTACTTCCTTACTTGCTACTTGCCAATCAGCATTTTATTAAACAAATTTGAGTAGCAAATCTTTACGTGTACAAATCATTATCCCACAACAAAAGAGATTTCTCATGTGCTGTTTAGGCTGGGAAAGACATAGCAAGCATAATGAATAGTTAATGCACACTGGTCAGCATTCTGAGAGCTGACTCTGCTACAGTAGTGACACGATTCTAGGATTTATCCAGACTGTCATGTGACAGAAATTTTCCTGGTAATATGTAACACATGCATCTATTCATCCCAGACACGGAGATAATGATAGACCAAAGTATGGACAACCAGAGTCCTAGTTGGTGACCTGTGAGTTTTATTGTGGTTACTTATATAGGAGCATAAATGACTCAGACAGCTGTATCACAAAAGTCCACCCCAGTAGGAGAGACAACTCTCAAAGCTGAGAATTTGGAGCACACTGCACATCTTATAGGCGGTTTATTAGGTTGGAGGGTGTTATTTCACAGTGCCTCAACTGATCTAAACTTTTTCCAGGCAGCTTGGCTGTATTCTGCTTTGTTCAGGCAGCTGGTCTAGTTTTAAAAGTCTTCTTTGTTGCTCAGCTTTCTTCAGTTGGAGAGGGACTCTAGATTTTTATTGCTTAATTTGTCAGCTGGAGCCTAGTGAATCTGGTCAGTTTCAAGGACTTCCTGAAGCTATCTTGAGTTGTTTACCTTCCTGCTCAAGGATCTTCCTTGCATGATGGCGTGTTTTTAGTCTCTGAGGAAACTGTTATATAACATAGATGTCTCCAGATAAGATAAGATAAGATAAATTCTGAACTTTTGTTACCTCTATCCATAAAACCAGGGATGCCATGAACAGTTCCTCAGATGCTTTCTTTGGCACACAGATGCCAGCAGTTGAGTGACTTAAGACACAAAGGACTGTTTGTTTTCCTGTGCTATGGGCTCATCATCTAATACTTCCTGTAGAGGTGATTTAGTTATTGTTCCCTTGCTGTGATTAGATACCACAATGAAGAAAACTTGTGAAAAGTATTTAATTTGTGGTTTGTTCACACTTTTAGAGGGTGAATCCAAGACTATCATGGTGGCACACATGGAAACAGGAAGGCAGTATGGCTTTGGAGGAGTATTACATTTGATCTGAAAGCATGAGATAGACAGCAGGCCCTGTCATTGACTTTTGAACCTCAAAGCCCACCTCTAACAAACCACACCTCCTAATCCTTCTGAAACAGTTCTGTCAACTGGGAACAAACTTTAAATTACATGAGCCAGTAGAGAATAAATAAAACCACCACAAGTGATGTCAACAAATCCCTAAAAACAAATGAGAAAATCATGGCAGTCTGTATTAGCATGGGGAACAAGAGAAGATTCGTTGGATAAGAATCTGTACTGCCTTTTTGTCTTAATGACTGTGTCCTTTGCTTTACAGAAGCTTCTCAGTTTCAGGAGGTACCATTTATTAATTGTTGTTCTTATTGTCTGTGCCACTGGGGTTTTACATAGGAAGTGATTTCCTGTGGCCATGTATTGCAGGCTACTTCCCACTTTCTCTTCTATGTGGTTCAGTGTGGTCGGATTTATATTGAGGTGTTTAATCCATTTAGACTTAAGTTTTGTGCATGGTGA